>OY776302.1:22366622-22541171 GCA_963675345.1 Trididemnum clinides
ACCTCTGCATCACAGCATGCGCTTGTTGCGCCACGAGAGTAAAGGTTAATATAGTTTCAAGGCCAGTGTTGCCAATATCTTTGAAACGCATTTTTGAAACTTCGAATTAACTACACAAATTTCAAACTAAATCTTAAGAATATAATTTGGAGAAAATATAAAAGCTTTTTTTTTAATTCTGCAAAAATTATTGGGGGTCTTGCAGCACTTCAGCTCACTCATATGAGGCGCCCTGAGCTCACCGATGAAAGACAAAGAATCCAGAGTTGCGATACATAATCGTAGCCATGAGCCTTGATCGGCTTAGTGACTAACTGACCGTGTACCGGCAGCGGTACGCTTACCACAGTTTGAGTAGCGTTGGACAAAGCCGTGGCGGAATCTTTCTCTTACTACTCGGCTGAACTTCTTTGTCTCAACAGTGGCGATTCGTGACTGATATTCAAGGGGAAACAGCAAACGTCCGGCTACACTTGACAGAGTTTCCACACTTTATTGTTGTAGACCACTGGTAGGGGCGTAGCCAGGGGGGCCATAGTGCCATGGCCCCCTTTGGTCCCAGCTAAATTATGCACAAAACGAACAGTGGCCCAAAAATTTGCTGGTAGCGTTGGGCTTCGTGCCTTAGGTTATCACATGGGTTTCAAAATTTCTATAGTTTTCTTGATATAAAACAGAAATCACACGAGCAAGTTCTTTTGCGCAAAAATCATGCAGCAATAACCTATCGGTGTCTGACGAGGTGCGCAAGAGTATTGTACAATATTCATAGCAATATCGCATGAAAGCAAGTTGCTTTGCCACGAGTGAAAGCGAGTTTTGTGCTTTCTGGAAAAGTTTCCGAAATATTGCCAAGATTAGAGCTTGTTTGTAATTTTCAGCAAGTTATTTACCAAATCATCTTGACGAGTCTGGACTCATAGTTAACGATTTAAATTTTCTAATTTTAGTCAAAATGCTTTGGACTATAGACTGTGGGAGGAAACAAAATCATCAATTTGCTAATTAAAAATTCGACATTCTCTCTGGAATGTTTTTTAGAAAACTATAAAGACCGCAACAAAAAGTTTATTGAGTGGACGAAAGTAGCAGAGACACTACAATCAGAGATAGCTTAAGTTACGGTAACATTTTCTAGCATGAAACGTACGCGAAATTCAAGCATGCGTGAGCACAATGAAAGACATATCGATATTTTTTCTAATTCTCAAAAACGTCTTTCGCTGCTGCATGCTCAAGTTAATGACAAATGTCCTGATCCTTCGCATTCGCCTTTGAAGCGTAATTGTTCCACAAAGTGGATTGAGAACTATGATGTTGTCTTTGTTTCAAGGAGTTTTATCCGGCGGTTGTTGGTTCTCTTGATCAATTGTCAGAATCAATAGATGGAAAAGTTCTTGGAAGGGCTATGCCTTATTTGAAAGCGATAACAACACCCAGGTTTTTGGTTAGCCTAGCAGTTATCAATGCTACACTGAAACATACCAAAACAGTTGCAAAGAAGCTACAGGGCATCAAGAAATTATTTTGACTGCATTAAATGCTATGAGAATTACCAGTTGCAAAGATGATATCCAGGCTTTTAGGGACAATGCAGAAATATTTGCTGGACTATTTAGACATGCCAAAAGTGTCTACGGGGAATCCATACCCATGCTTCGAATTGTGAATTGGCAAGCCAATAGAGCGAATTCACTAGCTGTTTCACCATTACAGATCTCAGGCGTTCTGTCTCTTTGCCTTTTAATGACACAGTGCTTGACTAACTCAGCGAAACATTTGCTCTGATCTTGTTGATTGTACAAAACTCCAATTTTCGATACCATCTGTCTGTGTAAAGCACGACATTTGCTTTGATCAGAAATGCTATGAGCTTCTATCTTCCCTTTGTGGATGACAGCATTGACGCTGTGGAGGTTGAATTTATGCGATGGCGTTCATATTCGCTACGCCACGAAGGTGATTCTTTACCGTATAACACTTTAGGCGTGTTGCTGTCTGCTAAAGAAATACATCCGTATCATCTTTGGAAGTTCTTCAAATATTGACTACTGGTCCGGTTACTACAGCAACAAGTGAGCGTTCGTATAGTGCTCTGAGATATTTAGAAGCCTATTTGCGGTTCACAACGAAAAAAGCTCGTTTGAATGGATTGGTATTGTTGTCATAGGCGTAGCCAGGGGGGGGCCAAAGGGGCCATGGCCCCCCCCTGAATTTTAAGTCAAATTACAAAACAATATCAAAAAAATAAAAACATAAATTTTTTTGCGCCTCTGCAGGTACATTAGAGCTTATTGTTGACTTTTAGCAAGGAGGTGGGTCGGGCGTGGCTTTTTAAGTTTTTAAACTGACAAATGTTATCAAACAAGATGTGTGCGTTTTACACACTAAATATCGCCAAAGTTTTTCTTCTGTATCGCAGTCGAGTGATGAATTGATATTCCCAGTTATGGTAATTGCAAGAAATAAGCGTCTCGCTGAGCGCTTTCTTGTTTTGTTGCGATGCGAACTACTACAAAGACGTCGCTTCTTTTTGTCAGAACGTTCAACCTACCAGTGGGAGTGGTTTCCTTGAAATTCGTTAAATAGTGAGTTATACATCACAATTGAAGTTGAACTATTAAAGTCGTTCTTGATAAAACCACATTAGATCAATGAAATCGCATTCGCACTTTCTCAGTTTTGTACAGCAATTTTTATAGTAGCGACGAGCGTAGTTCACGAAAGGCAAAATGCCATTATAAGTAAATGACGCCACATTAAAAGTTGCAAAATTTAGCCTCCTCACAATTTTTTTCTGGCTACGCCCTTGATTGTTGTTTGCTCACTATGACCTCAACATTAATTTTAAACGTGTAATTGATGGATTTTCACGTAAAAATCGTAGGCTAAATTTCAATTGAGTTAAATTTTAACAAACAGCACCAGTAAATTTTTTGGGTGCGCCGATCACCATTACCAATCAGTTTGTATCAGTAACTACTTTGGGTGCAATTGTGTATGGGCAAAATTTTTTTGTGTGTGCAATTGCATTAAATTTCTTTGCATTCTGTTTAAAAACTGCACACACCTCTCATTTCCTAGGCAAAAAACCACGATATCCCTATTGCGACTAAATCTTGAGATTTTTCCACTGCACCTGGGGTGTGTTGTCGAAAAAGCTTTGCCCTCCCTCTTATAAAATGCTGGCTGCGCCACTGGGGCCGAGCAATCTATTTGTCGCTGCAATTCAGTTCAACCACAAATCAAAAAAAGTTTTTACTCTTGTTTTGAGCCGGAAATATTTTTATCTTCAAAAAAAAAAGAATTTAACAAATTTCATGTTTTTGCTCTCTCGCCCGCGAAGTTTTCTTGTAGTTACGCGGCTGTGACCACACACCAACAAACAGAGCATGAGCGAATATCGCTGTTTTATCTAAACTGCTATCTCACCGCGTTCTTTCTGATTTACTTGAAAAAACTACGTTCGCAGAGCTTTTGTGTAAAATTGACAACAAAATCAAAGAAGTTCCGGCATTTATCCGGAAAAAAAAAGAGATTGTAGATCAGTACCTGAAGCCAACAGACAGCATCAGAGGATGCACGGCTGCTAATCATCTGTTCCCAATTTATTGTTGTAGTAGAATATTATAAGCTATTTCTCTTTTTGCAGAATCAATTTAAAAGAAAAATCTGTGTCGTGTGGTAATGTACACTTAGCTGTGCCAGATGGCTTTCAAGACCTTTTGGACGATTTATCAAGAGAAATTTTGCGAAAACAACCGAAAAACATCCCCAAGTTTTCTGCCGAGTATTTTCAGCAAATGCTTGAGAAACGCAGAGGTAGGCTAATTAATGGATCCTTTTCTAAGAAAATCACAAAGATCAAATTTCAGTTTTCACTCCATAATTAATTGGCAGTTCGACCTCGTCAGATATTTTGACTTTAGATTTAAACTGCTTAAAAGTAGTTGAAGTAGGAAGCAGAAAAAAATCATAGAAATGTTTTTACAATACACAGCAGAGCAGGTAGCGTTAGCATTAAAGGGTATTTGATGAGTTAACTTGAGAAAGCTTTTCCTTTAAGAAAGGGCTATTAAACAAGGGCGTTTTAATTAACATTATAAGGTAGTTTTATAGAAACATTAAGAAAAGCTTTAGCTGAAGAATATTCTATTTACGTTAAAACGAGCGTAAATATATATTTTTTTGTTTAGAATACAATTCGCGCGACAATAAGGACATGGTAGCGGATTCTTTCTCCACCCAACCAGTTATATCTACTCCTCCACCAACAACTGCTGCATCTGAAGAGCAAACTTTGACTGACATGACTTCGGAAAATCCAATGCATGCAGGTACTGCGTTGTGCACCTGAAAACTGTACTTAACGACAATTTCTTCTGATTGACTGAGGAGTCCTTGCGGTGGAAATGCGCTGTATACAGACTGTCCTATAGTAACACCGAGAATATCTAAGCAAGTTGTTCTTCATATTTACAAGGTAGCCTACAGCTGTAAAAGGATTTCGGCAATTTTAGCATTGGCTTCTAGGTGTAAAAATTAATAGTCTGTCTGCAATAAAACTATGTTTTACTTTTGTTGGAGACAGATTATTATTCATAGTTTCTTACAGTCTCAAGCTCCTCTTCGTGAAGCGTTTGTTTACGCGTTTTTTTTGTTTTTTTCGGTCCATTAGGCCTGTCAAAACCATTGTGTAGCCAAAGCCAAAAAGCCACAGTAAGCGACTGCAGAGTTAGACTATTGCTATCTCATGATGAAAATAAATATCCACTGACACTTTTCTGAGCCTTTATCGGCCTATAAGCGTAATTAAGATAACCTGGAGTATGGTATGAATTTAAACTACAAATCTTAAAGACGTTTTTCATACTATTATTGACCATAATTTAGGCCTGCAAGTGGTTCATCGATTGCCTGAAACAACTTCAGAAGAACCTTTGTTGAACGAATCGACATCTGAAGATCAACAAGAATCAATGCAATGTGGTAAAACGTCTAAATGATCTAACTTGAAGAAAAAACTAGAGCGCAGTGTTATGGAAGACTACCATGTCTAAGAAAAATTTGGGAATTAAGGTTGTTTTGACAATTGAACACGTACAAAAAAGTAGAGGGTGCGCTTGACGTAAGAGAGAGGATTGGTGCTAGAGTGGTCGCTGCGCTCACTACATACCGCGCTTTTTATGTGCAGGCGTATAAGTGGAAATTGCTCTTCGTACATTAAAGCTTTCACATTTGTTTTATAGCACTATTAGCCAAGGCAAGCGCTTATTTGGAGAATTTGAAAACATCCCTCTCATTAATTTTTGTTTAAATTGTAAAAGGCTCAGAGGAGGAGGGTTATTGGGTTCTTTTGAAAGCATAATTGGTTGACGCGCCCCTGAGTAGGTTATCTTTCAAAAAGATATCGTTTAGGCTATTGCTTTTAAACTTGGGTGTCGAGATGCTGAAAATCTCACAATATGTGATTTTTGGTGCTCACAAATAGTCAAAAATCTCATTCAGTGACTTGGTAAGTGTTTTTTCTTTATTAGTGGCAAGAGAAAAACAATCACAAAAGAGCAGTCAGAGAAGCAACGAAAACGACGGTCGTGTTTTAAGCATTTGGGCCGATCATTGTTCATTTATTTCCTCGTAGTCAAACACTCAATTTTATTAGCCCTTTTCAGTTTGTTATTATCAAAGAGGAAGGCCACTTAACTCATCTCTATAAGATCAATGCTAAGTGCTAAAAATCAGTAACAGATTTTATGACTTGTGCTTTACCGATAATTGTGAGACTGCTCGCCCACAATGAAGTAAGAGGCGACTTTTTTATAAAAATCCCTGTTTTAAAATATCAGCTTAAGTTTTTTAGACCACTCTTGTCTGTAAAATGAAGTTTGGAGTAAACAAGAGTGTTCTTTTTGAAGAAAATTTTTCGAAAAATTAGGTCATGAGAATGTCTAGAAAACTGTTGGCTCTCAGGCCCAACCAGCTCTTTAATGGGCGAGGTGGTGCAAGGAATCTTTTGACATTATCAGGCTAACGACTTGGAAAAATGCTTGAGATTGGAAATTTGTGCGACAGAGTAAAAGTGTGTGAAAAACTGAGAAAGAATAGGATTGCTGTCTGAAGGAAGCAAAATGGAGAAACCAATCAACAAGCTAGATTTATCGGTGTCAAGGAGGAACATATAAGTTGTGGGAGTCTGAAAATAATGACGGAGAAGTAAAAGTTAGAATTTTAGTGAAAGAAATAATATGCCAAAAGGTTGTTGAGGTTCGAAAAAACAGCAACAGACCTGTGACAATGGTACTAGTTTTTGAATAGGTACCTATGCGAGTGATGTGTGCGCATGGATCCTTGGTAGAAAAATCAGACTGTGAGAATGATCAAACTTTTTTAAAGTTCGTTTTGCGAAGCACTGATGGGGAACTTTTCCGGGCATCTTAGAACATGTAGATTGATGATTTTAAGGGCGTGGACAGAGGAAATGGAATTGATGAAAAAAATGTTGAAAGAAGAAGGCTGCTTGAGTTTTAGGATAAAAAAATTTTAATGTGGCAAACAAGTGATTTCCGAAATTCGAGAAAAGTAAAGTAGCGTACAGCACTGCGCAAAATGAGATCGAGAATGATTTTTTTTCGTAGAGAGAAATAAAGCATTTAAAAAATGTTAAAAAAGCTCCCTGGGAATTGCTACATGGATAGCTAATTACAGACGTGGATAAAAGAAAATTGCGAAAGATAGCTAGAAAGAAACGAAGTGTTTAAAGAAAGGTGTGAAAGTTGCAGGAAAACAATCAAATTTGTGGAATTTTTTCATAATGGGCTTTTCGAGGTCGGTGAAAAGTATGTGAGGGGGGGGGAGAAAAACAGCATAAAATTTCGAGATGCATGGTGATGTAATAAGATGCAGGAAGAAAATAAACTACAAGACAAAAGAAAAAAACTTAAAAAATGTGCTGAAAACAATTGGAATAAAAAAAAGTAACAAATGATCATGCGAAACTGATGGAAGGAATGGCTGCTAGTTCTAAGTAGAAGGAAGTTAAAAAAGAATTGAATGAATTTGGTAAACCACCAAATAAAATTTTGCATTTGACTTGACTTTAATTTTGGCCCTCTTCAAATGTTTTTCAAGCTAAGCCATTAAACTGAAGTGGGCGCCACAGATACAAACAACTTATTGGGAAGAAGGGAAATCTAAAATTAGCCCGATTATCATTATTTTCCTAGGCTTGTTGGTTTTTCTCCAACATTGTAATGTTTGCAGATAAAGATGCCCATAGAGCTGCAACTCTCATTCAAGCCAGGTTTCGAGGATTACAGGCGATAAAGACAATTGTAAGTTGAAGGTCTTTTTGCTTTTGGATGATATAATTATAGTGATGTTTAGTAACTTGATTTGATTTGCATTTTTGGTGTAGCATGCCGTAAAACAAAAGGCCGAACTAAAGTCAATGCAAAAAAGAAACGAAGAACTTAAAAAAATGGTTAGTATCAAGTTATGCATTAATGGCCACTAAAAAAAAGTCTTTATGTTTTTTAATTTTTTTCATATCAGCGCTTGTCATTTTCAAGCCTTTCGTTAGTTCAAAGAATGTGAAGGTAACTCAAGAGCGTTCAACAACTCCAACACTGGCACCTCCAGTGCAAAAGGTTTGTGTAGACTTTTCTTTTCAAGTTTATGTAATTTCTAATTCATTTCCAAAAAAGAAAATGTTTACTGTTTATTACACATAACCCTGCTTGCTAGACAGACAGCTCGGGTTTTTCTGCGCCAATCAACAACCCTTCAACCAGACGATGCGGTCTCCGACCCCATCTGGTTGAGTCAAATAGGTTGTTGGCCTCCCCATGGATCCTAAATACCCTGCCCTCTCCATGAACCAAACATTTTTTTGCAGTGCTGCTTTCTGAACGACCGCCGAAGGGTAGGACGCACTCTTACTAAAATCGGTAGTCTGTCTGTTCTTCTTTAGCTCTTCTGCCTCTTTTTTCTTTGCCTTCATATTATTCTTCTACTTCTGATGAGCAGCAATATTTATCCATATTATGATTCTATCTTTTCTTGTTCTGTGTGGGTCGACCAATGTGACCAGGAGGGGTAGGACAGTGCAATGTTGTAGCTGCTCTATAGCATATCCACATAAGATGCACCTTTTTCTCTTCTTTAGAGTTTACCTCCCACTCCAGGAGCTTTCGACCCTGCTGCATCCCAGCTTTTCCTGAATTTTTAGCTCACTAACACTGTGCCATCTTCTTCGGAACCTTCCAATCCGTATACCTCCGCTGTGCAAAACAACCCACCTAACCACGCCTCTGCCAATGCAGCAATTTCCCATCACCCTCGTTTGCAAATCTTCTATTCTCCTTTTTTCATGTCGCCAATCCCTTATTAAGTCTCTTCCCAACCTCCTTCGCCTCCCGTTCTCCTTTCACGCTCGCTTTTTCCTCTTTCCCCCCTCAAAATTCTCCGATAGAACACCAGGAGGTCCTCGTGCCGGAAGTGTTGAACTCTTTTTTTTCTCAAACATCTACGCTTCTGCTATTCGCTCTTTGGTGGATAGTAGAATCGACTTCTTTCTTTCCGCTGCACTCCCTCCAAAAATCTCTTTATTTTGGGGTACCTTAACTGTCATTTCCTCTGCTCCCCTTTATCCTTAATAATAATAACAGCTTCTTCATCGCTCCTCCGGCACTCGCCGTCGTTTCTCACATCTCCAGAATGGTCTAAATGCGGCTAAATCTTCCATTCCTTTCCGCCGCGTCTAACGCCCACCTCAACCCCTTTTGGTTTCCGAAGTGGAAGAAGAGGTAAGGTACTGACGCAGAGCTTTTGCTTCCGCTCATAGAAGTGATGAAGAGCACCGAGCTTGCGTTATTCAACTTTCCTCTCTTCAATCCCACTCTAACTTTTCTTAGGGTCATTTTTAGCCGCTTTGATTTTCTGGACATGAATGTTTGCTTGTGGCCAACCTTTCTCCTCCCACAAAGGCCTTACGATGTGTTTCTGTGCTTCCTCATGAGGCCTCTTCAAAGAGTCCCTTTTTTCATTTTCACATACCTATCTTCGGCCCAGTCTCTCTTATACTTTATCAGGATGGCTTCCTTTTATCAACGTTATCTAGTTGGAACCCCTTCACTGAGCGCCAGTTACACCATCAGCGGCTGCCTCTCGTCCTCCCCAATCCCTCTTATCCTTTCAGAGGCTTTCCTGTCTCCCCTCCAATTCACCCTGACTCATTTTTCTCTGTCCTCTTATGAGCGAGCTCTTCGTCTTCCAACCATCTATTCTATTTTAGGATTAGACAGATTTGGAGTGATACCAAGTGATTTCATCTTTTCTTACAGAGACTTGGCGTCCATTCGTCCGCTTATGCTTTATCCTTCCCCCAGCGAGGTTTTCTCTGATTATCTTCCCATTCCTATTTGAAAACCAACCTTCCTTCAGCATGGATCTGCCTCTTTCTACTCTAAATTCTCACTCTGACTCTTCTCTTTTTCGCCAAGGTGCGGCTCTTGCTTACCTTGACTCTCTCCTTCCTCATAATTTTGTGATTTGTACTGATGGATTTGTTCCTTGTCTATTTGGAAAAAAAGGCTCTGACGTTTTTACCAACAGCTCTCTTTGATGAGCTGAGACCATTCTTTATTATTTGGCAGGCCGGTTGTGTTCAAGCTGTTGTGCTCAAGCCTGTCATTCTGCAAACTCACTGCTGGTCTCGGCAGTCCCAACTTCTCTTCCTCTCCAACTCTCGCTCTGTCCTTGCTACACTTTCCTTTTCTCCGTCCTTCTTGCTATCTCACACTCTTTGCCACATCTGGCAGGAACTATCATTTTTCTCACTCTCTATCATCAGGCTGCAATAGGTTCTCGGTCATTTATTTCTTCCAGAAAATGGCATGGCCAATGAGTTGGCCAGATTGGGTGCCCTGCTCCAGCCATATACTGACCCATATAGTCTCTTACTTACCGCTGGTATCTACTCTTTTTTTCTCTCGTACTGGAGGAGTGCTATCTCATCAAAATTGTTCAACACAAAGGCTCCTTCAGTGTTCACTGATGAGCTTGTGCTTCATTGTCAAGCTCCTTGTGTCTTCTCTAGATTTCGCTGCCACGGACACAGTCTTCTGTTGAGGTCTCTGTATCTCTAAAAGTGGCAGATTTGAGAGTCCTTCGTACAGCGCTTGTCGTGATTCGACCTAGGACACCTCTCACCTCATTCTGCACTGGCCAGATGCGAACGCTACGGCACTCGCTCTTTGGTGATTTCTTTTTTATCTCCGACTTCTGGTTCAGATATAGGGAGTTTCCCGCTTATGTAGCTCCATAGTCTCCCGTCATGCCCCCATCCTTTAAAAAAGGTCGGGAAATAATAACAACGGCTTTGTTTAGGATGCTAAATAAGCCGCGGGTATTCCCCGGACTAACCTTAAATTCTAACCATAATTAGCCTTATCTCTAACATTAACCGTAATTGTAACTCTATCACTAACCCTAATCTTATTACTGATCCACAATTCCGTCGAGTTTCCGCGTTTTAGTAGTATTCATTTCTCTGGAATACTTTTTGCTGAATTTCGCGTTTTAGTATACTGTTTGGCGTTAGTGGGTTGGTTGAGCAGGTCATGCAGGAAAAGGGCCAGTCATGGGAAGAGGCACGAGAGCGATTCAGAAGGATCCGCAGTACGTTGGGTGGATTGACTGAAAAAGTCAGTTTGAGTGTGTGCTGAAAGAATGATGCAATTACAAATTCATATCTTCATCACACCAACATGATAACAAGTAATGCAATGACATGCTTCTCAGCACCACCCATGGTCTGCATGCTCTGCCAATTCAAACATAATAAAATCGTCCATGACCAGCATGCAAATCTCTTCTCCGCTGAGTGGTTTGATTAATTCCAGGTTAGACCACTTCAACTGACTCATCCAACCAATCATGTGATCAGCCCAGCATTTTTGTGGTTTTCCACCACATGACGATCTACTGGCCTGATTGATCCCCTGAATTTTACGATTGAGGCTTCCATATGTCGTCGTCGTCGTTGTGTCAGTGTCGCGTTTCAATAGAGTTTTGATTCTATTTCAATTTCAATTTACTTCTTAAATTGAAGCGACTTGCAGTATCGATCGAATAATTAAGTTTGGTTGCAACTTAATAGCTAGGAAAAGATTGGCTACCACTGAGATACTTTAACCCGTACACTTCTCGATCAAGAACAGAACAATATATTCACAAACCACTTTATAACTTTGAATTCCTTTGCTTGCCAAAACACAGAACTAAAGTAGTGAGGTAGTGATTCAGCTTTTATCCGGTGTTGTCCCTTTAGCAGAGATCGCCGGATTTACCCCATTCCTTCTGCAATTGCTCGCACTCCGTCCCTCCCCTTGTCTCGTCTCAGGGCATCCTTCTTATTCAAACTAATCTTCTCTGTCTCCTCTTCCACTTGCTTCTTCCAGGTGTTCCTCGGTCGTCCTCGCTTTCTCTTGCCACTCACTTCAAGATTCAGAGCAACCCTCAAAACACTATCGTCATCCCTCCTCAGCAAATGTCCATACCATCTAACTCCATTCGCTGTTGCTAACCGGTCTATAGTTTCCGTCAACCCCAACATATCCATCTGTTCTTCAGTCGTCTTCCTGTCTACCACTTTCTGACCCCACATGGCTCTCACCATAGCTTTCTCCGTTCTCCTCAAAATTGCTTTTTAATTTTCTTTTAGACACCATGTCTTGCTTCCATACAGTATTGCTGATCTTACACAACAACCATAGACTTTACCTTTCATCTTCAGAGGAAACCTATTTCCAAGCAACAACTCTCCACATTCCCTGAATCTTACCCAACCGATTCTTACTCTTGCTGTAACTGCCGCTTCACAACCACCACTAGCATTTAGTCTGTCTCCCAAGTAACAAAATCCATTCACTGTCTCCACTTCATCGCACAACTTCTCGATCGAATCCATCGTCCCTTCCATTATTCCTTTACATCTCGAGCAAACAAAATGCACTGCCAACCTAGCGGTAACTCTCTTTATTTTTGCACATTTGCCATGAACCCGGCTTCCACATTTTGTGCACAACACTGAATTGGCCATGACTCTCCTCCCACAAACTCCACATGGATCTATCTTGCTTTTGAACAGTTCTCCGTTTTAGCCGCTTAGCATCACTTTTGTTTTTCTGGTGTTAACCTTTAAACCTTTACTTTCCAGTGCATCCTTCCAATTGCAAAACCTTTTCTTCAAGTTTTCCATGTCTTCGCTCATGATAACAAGGTCATGTGCATATAGCAATTCATTAACCACGCCCCTTGCATTTTCTGTAATAACGTCCACCACTATTGCAAACAATAGTGGCGACAGCACAGATCCTTGATGTACACCAACTTTTACTTCGAATTCCTCTGAATATGCAGATCCCACCCTCACTCTTGTTTTTGCACCATCATACAGGCTCATAACTGCCCGAACTATTACTTCTGATAAACCCTTCTTTCTGATGGCCCACTCCATCACTTTTCTTAGCACTCTATCAAAAGCTTTTTCCATGTCAACAAAACACATATACAACTTCTTGTTCTTCTTTTAAAATTCCTCCTGCATTCTTCTCACAATGAATATCGCATCCACTATTCCTTTTCCTGGCATAAATCCAAACTGCATTTCATTCAAATTGACTAGTGTTCGTATTCGCCTCTCTAGTACCCTTTCAATAATTTTCATGGCATGTTCTAGCAGTTTCACTCCTCTGTATGATCCACAGCTCATCACATTATTCTTTTCTTTAAAGATAGGTACAATCACACTTCTTTTCCACTCAATAGGCATTCCTCTACCATCCAATACACGCTGGCATAGTTCCATCATCACTTTAACCCCAATTTCATCACTTGCAACTATCATCTCCACACTTACTCCAGATGGTCCAGTTGCCTTTCCTGATTTCATACTTTGAATTGCTTCCACAATTTCATTACGAGCCACTTTTTCCACTGGTCCTTCTACTACATCAGTTTCCACCATGTGGTCCCATTTGTTTTCTTCATTCATGATCTTTTCCATGTGTTCCTTCCAAAGTTTTGCCCTATCTTCTTCAATAAAACCCAATCGTCCGTCTCCTCCTCTTAAGCACCTTCCTCCTTCCATTTTCATTCTTCTAAGGAAGTAGAAAACACTATTAGAATTCTGATATAAATTATTCAATTCCTGATTAGCTTTCATTCTCATTGCTTTAGCCACAATTTTTCTCGTTTGATTTCTTATATGTTTGTATTGAGTTTTATTTTGTTCTGATGGGAATCTACACAGCTCTTTAAATGCCGCCTTCTTTTTTGTTATGTTATCCTTGACCTCTTCATTCCACTACCACATATCTCCTTGATCTCTCCTAGACTTTTTCTTCCCACACAGTTCGTCACATGCCTTTAGAACACCATCTCTAAAAATTTTCTACAAATCAGGCGCATCTGTGCTCACTAGTTCTTTTACTCTTTTTTCAAATGTCACTCTTCAATAATTAAATATCAGAGGCTAACTAAAACTAAAACCACGAAAATAATTGCTTGATTCCTGTCGCAACAATCACCACACAACAATGCCTTTTTCAACCCTCTAATTTCTACCCTACTCTGATCTACTACTCAATCTCTCTCTGAATGAATAATATCCCTCGCCGCCTTATATATACGACGAAAATAATCTAGAAATTGTTAGAACATCACATGACACTAAAAAAACACCATTAATAAATTACGTAATCGGTAATAATAAAAAAAAGAAGAAATCTTCGAGAAGAAACAAGAATCACTAGAATACGTTGGAAAAGTAAGTCACGTAGACATCCATTATGACGTCAGAAAGACGTGAGAGTAACAAATCTATTTATAAATTCGAAAGAAAAAAAGTCTTTCTTTGAGAACAGTTTAGCAAGTTTAGGGCTTCAGACAAATTAGATTTACAATTAGAAATGATCATGTAAAATAAAACAACAGGTTACAATAACTATACATATATAAAAACTATTCTTTAAACGCAAATTTACCTATTCGTGACAGTCAGGCACCCAAACTCAATCTGGGCCAGCACCAATCAAGGCCAGGGCCGAGGGTTTTTCCTTTTACCACCCAGGCTGCTGTGCTTCCCAGATTAGATGCTGGTAGTGGTGGTGTTAAGCCAACATGGAGTTGTATCATTCAGAACCTGCAGACCTCGTGTTCCTCTTGGTTAATGAGGTAGGAGACATGAAGATATAACGTGATCTGCAGTTTGCTCAGTGGCGCCACATTCGCAATTCGGTGTGGAGCGAGACCCCATTTGTTCATAGACGAGTAGAAACGCCCTACACCAGTCCGCAGGCGATTGAGCGTCACCCAGGATATTCTGGGCAGACTTGTTCCAAGTGGCCTTGAATTGACCTGGCCTTGAACTCCACATGCTGTGAGGCTACCTTACAATAGTCACTTACGTTGTATGCATTGGACCTCGATGGTGCGTAGATTGACCAATCTGTCTGGCAGCATTTTGTCGCGCTGCAATAATGCGTTGCTCACTGTTTGTGCAGTTTGAGCAGTCTGCGAGGCGGTGTGAAGTCGTTACGTACGACAAACGAAATAACGTTTCCTGTGTCTATAACCCGTGGCTTCATTGTGTCACGGTAAACGCATTATGCTCCGCTGAAGACATCACAGAGGCAGAAACAGCAGCCGTTTAGCGATTGACTATATTATTTAATGATCTTCGTATTTTCAGCGTCAAACTCGAACGATTGTGCAACGAATGACAGCAAAAGCACAAAATAATCAAAACAGTAAGAACATAAAACTAAGATTTGGTGTGAAAACTGTATAACAGTTGTTCTGTATTAGGATTTGTGAATTCAGCAACGCAAGTGTCGTCTGAAGGCAATAATGGTGTTGAAGTTGCCCAGCAGCAACCGCTGTATCCAACTTGCGGGCCCCCAGCACCCGGAACAATACCATATGTGCAACAGGTTTGTTCATCATGGTTGTGTCATGAGCATTGCAATGCATTTCCAACAACACGGTGCGTGGCAATGTCCATGAGTGGACCCAAAAATATAACCATTCCAAAATATCAAAAGCTTTATTAGATAAGCTTCCCGGTTTTGAGTATCTTTTATAAAAAGATGATCACTTCACATTTTGCTTTAAAATTTGATTAATGAATAGAAATTTAATTAGTTTGATAATGAATGTTACTTCCCTTGGTAGCCTACCTCGAGAACGGGTGAGGTTGATCTCTAATTACTGGACCTGCAATCGACAGAAAGGCAATTCTCTATGTTTTATGCTGATAGCTCCGACGACTAGCACCACGTGGTCATACAACGACACGCCTTCTAAATGATAATTGAAACTCTCTTCCAATATAGTGGCAATACACGCGGTCAAAAAACAGTAACTACAAGAACGAAATCACAAAACAATTATACCTAATCACTCACCAAATATGAACAAATTGCAAGATCCCAGCGATTCGAGAAAGTTTTGCCTCCAACCTCTACACCGTCATCACGCAAAAGAGACCAAAACAAACTCGATACATAAAATCTCACACAAGGGTGACGGCGGCACCTAGCGGGTTTACATACGAATTATTAGAATTTAAAAAGGTTCTACACTAAGCGTTCCTGTTTCTTACATTCCCCACCCCAATAAGGCAGGTTCTATCCAATGCCTTATAAAAAAAAAAAGAGAAGGAAACAGGAACAAACGACCGCTGCAATTCATGCTACAAATCAACACCACGGAATAAAATAAATTACGGCACACACAAATAATTTAGATACTCGGAACAAAGAGTCACTGTAATTGTCCTTCAAGCAAACACAGCTTTCGTATGTCCCTCGTGAAAACCGATCCATCCGACGTCCGTAAGCGCACTCTTCTCACGAGGCCACATTTATCAGGCAATTTCTCCACTACTATTGCTTTCGGCCATTGCCCTCGGGGTACAGATTCATTCATCATTAAGACCAAATCTCCCGGCTGCAGGTTGGAAGAGGCTCCGAACCACTTCTGCTTGGGCTGAAGCAAAGGCAGGTACTGATCAAGCCATTGCTTCCAAAACTGGTTAGCCAAGTACTCGGTTTTTTTCCATGATCTACGGTAAGCATCAGCCTTCAGGAAGTTTTCCAACTGCACATCTTCAGCCAGAGATCCCGTCAGAATGGAGTTAGGTGCGAGAGCCGTCCAATCATCCGGAGAATCGGGTAACTTTGTTATCGGTCGGTTATTGAGAATCCTTTCAACTTCCACAACGTAAGTAAGCAGATCAAATTCATTTAGTGTACAGTTTGAGGTGATGGAACGAAATATCTTCCGAAATAGTTTAAAAAATATCTCATAAAACCCGCCTTGGTGTGATGCACGCGGAGGGTTAAAGTTCCACTTCACCTTTTCCCGCAAAACCCTTTCCGCTGCGACAAAGTTACTGCCGTTGTCACTATACACTGTAGTAGGATTAACATTTCGGCGGTTACAAAACCGTCGATAAGCTTGGAGAAATGCATCCACCTCCAACGATGGCAGTACTTCAAAATGCACTGCTCGGGTAGCCATACAATTGAAAATGCATATATACCGTTTTACACTGCTTCGACCAACAGCAACCATGATTGGTCCCATCAGGTCAGTCCCAATTGTAGTAAACGGTTGACTTCTTTGAATCCTGGCTGGAGGCAAATCACCCATTTGCTGGGTTCCGATCCCCGCTTTCCAAAATCGACAGGGCACGCATTTTTCTACAACCCTTTTTACAGTAGACCGACCTTTCGTTATCCAAAATCTTTTATTCAACTCCGCCAATACATGGTTTACTCCCAAATGTCCCTCCCTCTCATGGTGTAGCTTGATCAGTAAATCCGTTACTGGGTGCTGATGAGGCAACAGCAACGGGTACTTCCTCTCATAAGGAAGAGTAGCTTTACGAAGTCTTCCTCCAACGCGAAGCATTCCACGCACAACGAAAGGACTGAGCGATTGCAAGCGTTGAAGATCAGGGGATTTCTTTATTATTTCTTCAGTCACAGGATTTACTGGATCATCCAACTCGGACTGATTCGGCAGAATATTTATTACTTCTTTAAACGAATTGGCTTGGACAGACCGAATGATCACGTCAAAGGCATCATCGCATTCATCGGCAGTCAATGGCCCTGTAGAAGGGGGTTTGCCGTAATTTGAATGTTTATATCGAACATACGTCTTGAAGCGTAGTAGCCAAGATACCGCCCGTTGTAACCTCGTGAAATCAGAGTAACGCTTAAACAAACGCAAAATTCCTTCTTCTTCCTCTTTCAGTCTCTGGGAAAAGCTTTTCTTGGGTCTCTTCTTGACCTCTGGATCATTTTCAGGCAGTTCAACGAGAAATTTTGGCTGTTCTGGCCAATCATTACAATTACATTTCAAAAAAGACGGTCCATCAAACCACAATTTTGCAAAACTACATTCCTTAGGTGGTATCCCCCGTGAAGCCATATCGGCTGGATTTACTTCAGTGGGAACATAGCGCCACTGCGAAACAGAGGTAAGTGTATGCAATATTTCAATTCGATTGCCAACAAAGGTTTCAAAACGCGATGACGAATTATTAATATAGCGCAACACTACAGTAGCATCCGTCCAATAATACAATTCGTCAACAGTGATATCTAGCTCCTTACGAACCAAATTGCCTAATCTGGCAGCAAGAACTGCCGCGACCAACTCCAGACGCGGAATCGAAATCTTTTTTAAAGGAGCAACACGAGATTTTCCCATTACTATACAACAACGCACCATACCATTTTGATAGACACTGCGCAAATAAGTACACGCTCCATACCCCACAGTACTTGCATCCGAAAAGGTATGAAGTTCAACTCTAGTCACGACATCCGCAGGCACCAAGCATCTGGCCAGGACCACCTGTTCCAGTTCTGGCAAAGATGCAAACCAACAACCCCAATCTGACTCCAAGCCTGGCACATTACTGATATCGTCATCCCACCCCAATTTGGATGCACAGGCTTGTTGGAGTAACCTCCTATCAGGCAACAGGAAAGGTTGTATGAGCCCCAATGGGTCATACGTCTGCCCAATCATCGACAACAAACCTCGCCTTGTACACGGCCCTTTCTTGATGTTGACTCTTACTCTCAGTTGGTCAGACGACGCGTCCCAAAACATGCCCAGTGTTTTATGAACAGGCAGCTCTTCGGAGAGATGCACATCTCCAAGAATATCGTCCGGCGGCAATTGTTCCAATACGGTTCTACTGTTAGACACAAACTTCGTTAAGTGAAAACCACCACTAGCCAATAACTGGCGAAGTTGGTGTACTAAATCGCTTGCTTCGCTTTCTGTAACACAAGAAACACACACGTCATCCACATACACGTTTTTCATTACCGCGTTTACAACATTTTGTTTAGCACCAGTGGCGTTTTCACTCCCCGTCATCCTAAGGGCAAAAGCAGCACAGCATGGCGATGACTTAGCACCAAAGACATGAGTCTTCATGCAATAGACGACTGGTGCCTGACTGATATCATCATCCAGATACCAAAGAAATCTAAGGGCATCCCTATCAGCTTCCTCCACCATAACTTGGGAAAACATTCCCTTAATATCCGCCACAACTGCAACCGGATGCTGCCTAAAGCGGATCAACACTCCAACTATACTATTGACAAGGTCTGGTCCCGGTAATAACTTGTCATTTAGTGACTCACCATCTCCACTGCGAGCGCTGCAATCAAACACTACTCGGAACTTGCTCTCCAATGCAGTACAGTGATCAGGAATATAGCGACAACGACCATTTTGCTCACTTTCTTCGCAGACCGGCTCAGCATATTTCGAAATATACTGCGACATCTTCTCAGAGTACCTCTGGAATAGACCAGGATCTTTTTCAAACCTCTTTTTTAATCCTTTCAGACGTCTTTCAGCCAACGCTCGACCATCTGATGACATTCCCAAATCATCTTTCCACAAAAGACCAACAGAAAAATGGTCATCCACCTTCTTAACAGTGTCATTCAAGATATAGATAGCGCGCTTGTCTTCCTGGGACAGCGAGGTATCGTCCTTATTTTCATCAATATCATCAAAATCCTGAGAAAACAATTTTATCAACTGCTCACACGATCTATCTTCATCTCCCAGTGTTGTCATAAAGTTAACCATAAGCTGCGGTGAGCCCACTGCTTCTATATTACCTTTGTCTGTACCAAAAATGGTCCAACCAAGCGCAGTGTGCAATCCGCATGGTGAGCCTGGGTTTCCAACCAAAACATCCTTAATCAAAAATGCCCGATGCATATCACAGCCTAAGAGAAGGTCTACCCTTCCTTCTTCCAACTCTGGAAATTTCAATCTCCGAAGGTGTGAGTGCCGCTGTACCAAATCATTGGTAGGTATACTTGAGCTTACATCAATGACATTGTCAACAACAAATGCCTCTCCTACTCTGAAGGCCTCAAGCTCATTCACCCCCTGGATGACCAAGTCATCAATTTTGCGATCCAAAACTGAAATTGCGTTACTCGTAAGCAACTGGACGTTAGTTGCTGATGTTGAGACCCCAAGCCGTTTAGCTAGATGGCTTGAACACATATTTATGTTGGACCCCTCGTCTATGAACACATATGTGAGAACATGTTCACCGGGGTCATTTGCCCACACCTTAACTGGTACCACCTTCAAAATGGAAGATACTCCTCCCTGCGAAGAGAAACAATCATTCTGCTGCGTAGCAGCACAAACCACCGAGCCTGAATCCTGTTCTATTTCCCTTTCTTCAGTTGAGGAAACTGCTACACTCTTTTCCAAAGGGCCCTGTGGTTGCCAATCCCAATGGAGCAAGGTATTATGTCTCTTACTACACTTCCTACAAACTATCTTAACCCTACATTGGGACACCCTGTGTCCAGAGAGCAAGCAGTTGAAACATAACCCTTTCTCTTTTAGCAATGCCCTTCTTTCTTTTACAGTCTTGGCTTCAAATGATGCACATTTCCACAACTTATGGCATCCACTGCAACATTCACAAACCAAAGGCTGGGATGTAGAGCCTACACGCTCTACCACCGAATGAGCGGAATGCTGAGCTGCACACAAACGATGATTCTTAGTAGGACGGTCTTGTGGCCTCGAACTGCTTTGACCTGTCTTGAACTTGTACAACAGCCTACCATATTCACTATCGGCCTCAGATGCCGCCTTCTCCACCAAGGTTCTAAGATCACTAAAGGAGCTCAGATCGCCACTACTGCTAATAGTCACAAATTGCACCTTAATTCGATGTGGCAATCTTCCAAATAAATCATGCATCAAATCTTGAGAATTTAACATCCACATTTTATCTAAACCATCAAAAGTTACCTCGCATTGGTACATTCGATCGGCAAACCTCAGCAATCCTTCGGCATCTCCATCCTTTATTGCTGGACCGTTGAGGAGCTCTCCACGCAGATGCTGCATAAGCTTTTTAACATCACCAAACCTTTTATCTAACCGATCCCAAGCCCTCATGTACGCAGTGCGGCTATCAAGTAAGCATCCTATGCCAGCAATTACTTCATGAGCCTTGCCTACACATAAGCTGTCCAAAAAGGCCATTCTGTCATCATAACTGAGATAAACATCCTCAACGTGCCTTTTGAATCGTTTTTTAAAATCCCAGTATTTAACTATATCGCCCTTAAAACTTTCCAGAGTTAAACGTGGTGCAGGTGGTAAGGGCAATTGCATGTTATCAACGGTTGCCAATGGATGACCAACATTTCTGCCACAATACGGCGCAGCGTTTGGATTCAGAGAATGAGGAGGTCGCGAATCAAATTTTCCAACAACTCCCCTCGAATTAGTCATTACATAATTAGGTGTCATACGTAAAGAGTTGGGCTGAAGTGGCGGTGGAAGATCATTGTGTTTCGTGCTCGATGACTCATTTTCACAATTATCCTCACCAGATTTGCTATCTACCGGAATGCGTAAAAATTCGCTACAAGCGGGGCTGCTAGATCGTCGTCCTCTTGGGCTTGACCTAGAATTTTGTGCCTTTCTCAGTTTGCTTAACTCGCCTTTTAATTCAAATAACACATCTTCGACTCTACAGGCCAACTTATCGAGGTCGTCAATATCAATGCTTTCACCACATGCCAGAATATCAGCGTGCACTAATGTCACTGATTCAAAACACACATTCCATTCATTATTAAAGTCTCTTACAACCTCAATCGTGCTATCACTACTCTCAAGGACATCGTTCAGCTGTCTTCTCAAGGCAGATGCTCTAATTTGAATAGCAATGAGTTTTCGCTTCAGCACAGCCTTATCACTGCCCTGATGATCAATGGCGACTGAACTTTCTTTGTCGTCATTCTCATTAATTGACTTCATATTCATCGCAAATACCGTACTCTTTAAAATGGCCGGGCCCGTCACGGTTGAACAATGGTCTGTGTAAATCTCAATAGGGTGCCAGCAAATCTCAAAGTGCGGTAGAACAAACCAAGCCTAGTAAACTAAGACACTGAGAGGCTTATCTTAAAACTTTTCTCGAATGAATGGAATGTGTGTTTTGAATCAGTGACATTAGTGCACGCTGATAGTAGAGTTTTTGTTAACGTGAACAAAGAATTAAAGTGGAGTTTGTGTTGTCACAATTTGCGTCAATTTATTTGGCCTACAAGGTGTTTGTGGTTCGAAGCCGTAGACCTTTTAGTTGACAGGTCACCAACCTGTCAACTGAAAGCTACTTCAATGATTCTGGGTAATAAAACAAGGGCTACAAGTTGATAACGTATTTCTGAAATAACAAAGATGTGCGGTTGATCTTTAATTTTGTATGATGATTAATATTCTGAGTTTGTTTGAGATTAGTGCTATTTTAGAACTGGCTTGCTGGTGACTGATGCGCTCTTTGCGGACGACTGAACACTGGCTGGCACCGTGTTGGTCACCCCTGCTGTAGAAAATCAGTTAAACTACTGGTCTTAGAAGTTTGTTGTAACAATGTATTTATTGTTTTAGATCAATAACAGGTGATGGTAATTTACAGTTAGTTGGCTAGATTAACTAACTGCTAATGATTTCTGCGTATAGCAAAGCTCCTAGCTATACTGTGGTCTCGGACAGTTTGCAAACACAGGTTTTTCGAACGATCTAGGCGTACACTTAGTCGCCTCAATATTAGGATTGGTGTATATATGATTATTGTAATGAGTATACGCTAGCATCAAATTTTAAGTCGCTGCATAACTTAGCGCAATACAATTCAATCTTGCTTTCGTAAGGCTAAAAGCGTGGCGATGCGATTCTTCCCCTGCTTTGTTGTAGTGCTTTTGGTGTAAATGCACTGTGTCAGTTTTATAAACAACTCTTCCAGTGTTTCACCGGGGTAGAATAGTGAGGCTGTTCACTCAGCATGTCATAAGAGGCGACTTTTGGAAACCAGCCAATATATTTTAACAAAGGTTGGTGACCCCCATGTTTAAAAACTGATGTTGGAGGTCTGCAAGGGCATGCTCTCCGTAAAAAAATGCGCTCCAAAACCTTACCTCATGCAAAGTCAAAACATTGGCTCCCAGTCTCCGACAGCTCTTAAATCGGAAAGGAGTGTGAAGAATCTCCGGGTTACGGGAATGTGAGGTAAGATTTGGAAGTCGAATGTTGAAAGTTTTTATGGAAAAGGTAGGGAAGTGTATGAGCAGTTAAGAAAGAGGAAAGTGCTGTCTACAGGAAACAAGATAAAGAGGGCAAGAAACTTGATTTGTTTGTATCCAAAGGAAGGAGATACAAGCTATGGCGGCCTAGAATTGATAATGGAATTGGAGATGCACGGATTTTAGTAAAATAACTATGCGAGAAGGTTATAAAATTTCGAAAAAAAGGTGATAGAGTGATAGCAGTATGCATGTTTTTGAGGAGGAAGTTGCAAGAGTCTTATATGCGTATGCTTCTCGGATTTGAAGATCAGATTGAGAGGAAGACCGAGTTTATAATAAAATGGTTAGTGAGTAGGATTTTACAAAACTCTGGTGAAATGATTCTTGGTCTGGGTCTAGAAATCAGAAATGATTTCTTCAACGGATATGTTAGGGGAACGAAGTGATGATTTTGAGAGTGTCTATGATAGGTATGGAATTGGATAAAGGAATGTTGAAGGAAATAGACTACTCGAGTTTTGTGATTAAAAGGAGCTGTGTGTGGCAAAGACATGGTTTGCAAAGAAGGAACAGAGAAAATAGCATACAATATGGGTGGAAATGAAGCTAAGATTGATTTTGTATTGATTGGTAAAAGCAACAAAAAGTATTTGAAAGAAGTGAAAGCAATTCCCTGGCAGTTGCAACTTGGGTTGGTGGTAACTGAGATGTACATCAGAAAGTTGAAGAAAGTAATGAAGAACAAACAAATCGTCAGAACGAGGGTTTGGAAGTTGAAGGAAACCAACATAAAAGCAAGATTTCAAAATAGAGTTGAGGAGTTGGTAGATGTTGATGTGCCCAATATATGAAATGATTTTAACCATGGTATTTAAAAGCTGGGGATGAAGTACGTGAAAAGAAGAAAGGTAGGAGGAATCATGGGAATACTATTGTTGGTAGAACATTAGTCGGAGAAAAACAAGGCTAAATCTAGGAATATCAAAAATCTAGCGAAGAAAGTGGTTGTTGATTCTAGTGGGAAAGAAGCTGAGAAAGAGTTAGCAAAGTTGAACCAAAAACCAAATAACATTTTTAGACTAGTGAAGTTCATAAAAAAGATGAAAAAGATAATGAAGGAGGAAGATGCATTAGAGGAAAAGACGAAAAGTTAGGTTTCACTCAAAAAGACAGGAAAAGAATATGGAAAAATCTCATGGAGAAAATCATGAATAATGAGAGTGTTTGGGTCTACATTTTGTAGATATTGAGAAGGCATTTGGTAGAGTTCCAAGAAAGGTGATGGAGTGGGTAATGAGAAAGAAAGGTTTGTCGGAATTAATTGTAAGAGCGGTGACGAGTCTCTATTACGGAGCAAAATGAAAGTTAGAGTGGAATCTGAGTTATTCAAAGAGTTTTTGGTGACAATTGGTGTACATCAAGAATCTGTGTTTTCGCCTCGGCGTTTAAAATTACAGGGGAAGTAATCACGGAAAAGCAAGAAAAAAAAATAATGAATGCAATTTTTTTGTGAGAATGACTTGGTTTTAATGAGTGAAAGTATAGAGAATTTGAAAGAAAAGTTTTTGAATGGAAAAAGCTTTTGTGAGCAAGGGGTTAAAGGTTAATTTCAAGAAAACCAATGTGATGGTGAGTGGTTCAAAAAATGAAGTACTTTAGTGTAAAGTGATCCATGTGCCAAATGCGGTAAGAGTGTAATGGCAAATTCGGTAACGTGCATCAAATTTAATAAATGGGTGCATGCTAGGTGCGCGAAAGTGAAGAGAGGGACTACAACTCTGGCAAAAGATTTTGTTTGTGAGCAAAGTGTTGGGACAATAAAAGAACCAGATGAAGAAATATTGTTTTTTGACCTGGTCGAGTTTGTGAAAAGTTTTATTTGGCGGACAGGTTGAATGCCAGCGGTAAAAGTGAAGCACCAGTGACAGCAAGAACGATAATTGGATGGAAAAAAATTAGAGAATGTGGGGAGTTGCTTCATGGAAGAAAGTTTTTGTTAAAAGTGAAAAAAAGGATTTATCAGAGTTGTGTAAGATTGGCAATGATGTATGGGAGCGAGACATGGAGCCTGAGGGAGAATGAGATGGCAATTTTTAAAAGAACGGAAAAAGCAATGAGAAGAGCAATGCATGGAGTTAAGTTGATTGGGAAAATAAGGGGCCAAATACTTGGCGTGGGCAACCAAATATGATATTGAAAAGACAAGTGGAAAACATATTAATAAGATTGGACGGAGAAAGAATATGCCACTGACAGAGCAAAGTGGCGTAGTAATGTTTATGAACTTTCGCGAAACGTAAGGTGAATCCAGCCATTTCTATTAACGGAAAAACCGAATTTAAAATAGTTTATTTTTCTCTTTCTCTTTCTTCTAAGGGCAGCCCTTAATGAACCTATAACCGTTAAGGCTTTCATAGCGATGAGGCACAGATCTGCACCAATCAACAGCCGCCTCAACGTGGTGGTGCGGTCCCCGACCCCGTTTGGGTTGGGTCGAAATGGCTGTTGGCCTTCCCTAGGGTCCCAGTTACCCCGGGCACTCCCCTACATTTTTTCGCTATGCTGCCCCCTGAACGACCGCAGAAGGGCAGCACACAGCATCTACAAAATCGGTCGCCTGTTCTCACTTTTTCCTCTCTCCTGCCCTACTCTTGCCCTTCTTCGTCTCCTCATTCTTCTTCTTCTCCTGATGAGCGGTAACGTTCATCCTAACCCCGGCCCCATCTTTCCTTGCTCTGTGTGCACTGGAAATGTGACCTGGCGGGGCAAGTCAGTGCTATGCTGCACCTGCTCCAAATGGGTCCATCTAAGGTGCTCACAACTTTCTTTATCTAAATTCAGAGCTCTAGGCAGCTCTCACTCTTGGAGCTGCCTCCCCTGTCGTAACACTGTGACTCTCCCCTCCTCGGACTCCTCCGACACATATACCTCCACTGTACAATCTGGCCCCCCCTCTACTGATGCTGCACTCTCGCCTCACCCCCGCCTCCAAACCTCCTATCCCCCATCTGCCCATTCTATATCTCCTTCCTCTGCCCCTTCACCACCATCCTTGCTCCTGGCCATTTTTCTACGCCTCCTGCCTCCTCTCCTCCCCCTGACTCTCTCAGGGTTCTTCAATGGAATGCTGGAGGTCTCCGAGCCAGGAGCACTAAACTACTTCATTTTCTTTCATCCCATCCAGTCGGTCTTATCTGCATCCAGGAATCCAATCTTAACTCATCCTCTTCTTCTTTCCGGATTCATGGATTCTCTGCTCTGCGTTCTGATCGCACCCACTCCCGGTCTGGCATTCTCTCTCGTGATACCACGCACGCCAGTGGTGGCGTCATCATTTTTGTCAGGCAGGGCTTATCTTTTTCCGAACTTTTGCCTCCTCTCTTTCTTCGCTTGATCCTTACTCTGATTATGTAGGGATCAACATCTCTCTTAACAACTCCACCTCGGTGTCATTTCTTAATGTTTATGCCCCCCCTATTCGCTTCTTCCCAACAGATGGCAGAACCGATTCCTTCTCTCCCTCAATTCTTCCCTCCTCCAGAAATCTCTTCATTCTGGGGGACTTCAATTGCCATCACCCCCTCTGGGACTCAAGAGGTACTTCTGACCCCCGTGGGGAGGAAGTATTCGACTGGGTCATCTCTTCTGACCTCCTCCCCCTCAATGACCCTGACACACCCACTCTTCTCCATCGTTCCTCTGGCAGTCGCTCCTCTCCTGACATCTCCTTTGCTCCTTCTACTCTTGCTTTTTCTTGCTCCTGGGAGGTGCTTCAGGACCTGGGTTCTGACCACCTACCAATTCTTCTATCTATCCCTCTCTCTCCAATCTTTCGCCCCAACGAGCGTCCCCCCTCCTTCAATTTTTAGAAAACTCGCTGGGATGGCTTTGCCTCTCACAGTTTTTCTGCAGAGGAATACTCGTCTCTTTGTCTTTCTTCTGCTGCTGCTCTCTTTACCTCTCTGGCACTGAATGCGGCCAAATCTTCCATTCCTTTCGGCCGCATCAAACGCCCTCCTAAAGCCTGGTGGTCTGCTGAGGTGGAAGAAGCGGTTAGTGAAAGACGCAAGGCTTTTGCTGCCGCTCACAGAAGTGATGAAGATCGCCAGGCTTACATCTCTGCTTCTCGACGCACCTCGTCAGTCATTGCCAAGGCCAAGGCTGAGGCATGGCAGACGACCTGCTCTTTTCTTTCACCTAGGTCTAACCCTAAATCTGTACACTCTTTTCTTCGCTCTATCGCTGGCTCTCCTTCGTCCTCTCCTCTAACTTTCCTAACTGTTCTTCTCCCAGGGAATCGGCTTCGATTTATGCCGCTTACCTGAGATCTCACTTTTCCGTTTCTCAGCCAAAGGCCCTGCGCAGCAGAGCCAGAGGCTACCTCACTGAGCTCGGCCGAGCCACGTGCCCTGTGGAGTCTCACTCGTCCTTTTGCTCTTCTTTCTCTCCCGCTGAATTTCTTGCGGCTGCCTCCAATCTTACCTCATCCACTGCCACTGGCCCAGACAAAGTTGCCTATTCTATGCTAAAGCATCTTCCTCGCTCTGGCATGGATTTTCTTCTCCACATCTTCAATCTTTCCTGGTCTTCACATTCTTTTCCTTCCATCTGGAAGATATCTTCCAATATTCCCATCCACAAGATGGGAAAGCTTCTCGACTCTTCTGCTTCCTTCCGGCCTATCTCTCTCACCTCCTGCGTATCAAAGCTGTTTGAACGCATCATTCTATCCCGTCTACTCTTCTTTCTGGAATCTAATTCCATTCTTTCTCCCCGCCAGGCCGGTTTCCGCCCTGGTCGGTTTACACTCGATCAAATTCTGTTCCTTTCTCAGTCCATTTCGGATGGGTTTAAGAAACCCAGGCCTGGCTCTCGGACGATCCTGTCTACTATCGATTTCTCTAAAACTTTTGACTCTGTCTGGCATCCCGCCCTTTTCCACAAACTGATTTCGGCTGGCCTCCGTCCTTGCTTTGCTCGTTGGACTCAGTCTTTCCTTTCTGATAGGCGCGCTTGTGTGGTTTTTCAAAATCACAAAAGCCGTTCCTTTCAAGTCCGTCGAAGTGTTCCGCAAGGATCCGTTCTCGGCCCTGTACTTTTCTCTCTATTCATTAATGATCTTCCGGCATCTCTGCCTTCTTCCGTCAGCTGCTCTCTTTACGCTGACGATCTGGCCATTTGGTCCTCCTCCATCTCGGTCCCTACTGCGGTGGAGGCCACACAAGGAGCTCTGTTTCGATTGGAGCGCTGGTCTGAGTACTGGTGTCTTCCTCTCAATCCGAGCAAATGTGAGGCCTCCTTCATCTCAGTGGATCCCCACCAAGCTAATCTCCAGCCCAACCTCGTCCTACTCGGCTCTCGCCTCCGTTTTAATCTCACTCCAACTTTTCTCGGGGTCACCTTCGACCGCACTCTTTCCCTTTCTAAACATGTATCTTCGCTGAAGGCCAAATTTCTCTCTTGTCTCAAGGCCTTACGCTGTATCTCTGCTTCCTCATTGGGCCCCTCTAAGGAGTCCCTCTCTGTTCTGTACAAATCTTTTCTTCGGTCCCTTCTCCCTTACGCGTCACCCGTATGGTTTCCTTTCCTAAGCGCTACCAATATCACCAAATTGGAACGTCTCCACCGAGCGGCCAGTCGCGCCATCACCGGCTGCCTCTCGTTGTCTCCTATCCCTCTACTACTCACCGAGGCTTCTCTATCTCCCCTACGAGTCACTCTGACTCACTTCACTCTTTTTTCTTATGAGCGGGCTCTTCGTCTCCCAACCTCCTTTCCTATTTCATGTTTGGCCAGACTTGGAATGAAACCAAGACTCTGCAGATCGTCCTGGAGAGCTTTTGCGTCCACTCACCCGCTCATGCTTCCTTCTACTCGTTCTAGGGAGTCTCTTTTTGCTTGCCCTCCCTGTCCTCCTTGGAATCTGCCCTCGTTCACCGTGGAGTCCACCCTTTCCACCCCATGCTCTCGCTCTGATCCCCCTCACTCTCTCCAAGGTGCGGCTCTCGCCCACCTTGACTCTCTTCCCCCTCATGACCTGGTACTCTGGACTGACGGCTCTGTTTCTTTTTCTTTTTGGCAAGATGGACTCCGGCGTTCTTGCCAACTGCTCTCTCTGTGGCACTGAGGCCACTCTTTCCTTTTCGGCAGGCCCAGTATGTTCAAGTTTTTCCGCTGAAGCCTGCGCCATTCTGCACGCCCTTTGCTGGTCTCGGAAGCATCAACAAGTCTGCCATTTTTCTTCTCTTCTCCTGTCTGACTCTCGTTCTGTCCTCGCCACCCTGTTCTCTCCTCCACTTTTCTTGTTATATCAAACTCTGTGGCAGATCTGGCAGGAACTGTCTTCTCTCTCCTCCTGTTCTATCAGGCTACAGTGGGTCCCCGGACACTCGTTTCTCCCGGGGAACGACGCGGCTGATGAGCTTGCCAGACGGGGAGCGCTACTTGCGCCCTCCGCAATCCCTTGTTGTCTCTCTTCTCTTATTTCTCGTATCCACTCTCGTCTTATCTCGGACTGGAGGCGTACTGTCTCTTCAAAGTATTTTGACACACAGGTTTCTTCGATTTCCACTGAGGAACTTGTGCTCCCTCGTCATGCTCGCTGTGTCCTCTCTCGTCTTCGCTGCAATGGGCACAGCCTTCTTTTAAGTTCTTATCTCTCCAGGATTGGCAGAATTGAGAACCCTTCTTGCAGCGCCTGTGGACACTCGTCCCAGGACATCTCTCATCTCATTCTGCACTGTCTAGCTACGGACTCTTTGCGCCGCCCACTCTTTGGCGACTCTCTGTCTCTGTACGACCTCTGGTCCAGACCCTGGGGATTTTCCCGGCTTCTTGGGCTCCATGGTCTTCCGCCATGCCCCCATCCCTCGGAAAGGGTCGGGTAATCAACAACAACAACAACATGAGGCACAGATAAAAACAAATATAATGCAGCTCATGTATATTGTAGGTGGCTTTGCTTGTAGGTTAATATATTTCATTTTGTTCTTTCTTTGAGGCATACTGCTCAAAGCATGCCTAAAACCTTCGAAAAAGGTTTTAATGATATCATAATTAAAACTCCCCTGAAAGATTACTTGATTGTCACGTTTTCCGGTTAAGGAAGACCAACCGAACTGACGCACGTGATAAACTGATGGGACACGAATACAATGTGGTTTGCTCTGCACTACACTTTTGCACTGCAGATGCCGACAATGTTTTCTTAACTTTAGGTTGGCACTCTTCCGAATGTTGAAGGATCGTTAAACCAAACTGGAATCGGTTATGAAAGTAAGAATGCTGGGTTAATTAGTGAAACATTGCTTTATAATAAGGTTTTTTTTCGTCAGGGTATGCGAAAGTGGCACATCCTCTGGTTTCAAATACTGTCAACGTTGCGCAGCAGGAAATGTGGTACGCGATGAATGGATACCCAGCATCTATTCAAACGCCCGTAATGCACCAGGTAGAAACGGTTTGTTTCATTCTCATGCTAATCTTTTTTCAAAGAAACCGATGTGCCATTTTGTTAGTTTAGTGTTTTCCGAGAAGGTTTGTCCTGTTTTATTGCAAAAATTTTGAAGCGGGCTGGGTCACTTTTTTGCGAACGGAGATCAAGTGTGATCCTACTTGTATTGTGCTGTGTCATCATTTTGGGTTATTCCTTTAAATAATTTTCAAGAGGGACAATCTTTTTGAGCGTTTTAAACTTTGTAGAACCGTAATTTATTCTACATTTGACTGACAAGCTTAACTCTGATAACTTTAAACGACACTTTTCAACCACTGAGCTGTAAATAGGTTGGGGTAAATGACGGGCTTTTGCAAAACTTTCGGACAAGCTTAGCATTTTCTATGGCCATTTTGGATGCTGAGTTCGAATCCGTTGGAATTTTTGACCTATGACCTCATCTAACCCCTTAAAAAGCTAATTTATTCAAAATGGCGGCCAAAATCGAGGTTTTTGGAGTTTTTTCAGCATAACTTAGAAATATATCGTGTAATATGTCTATATATATGTTTTTTGGGCCGTAGATTACGAAAATGACACTTTTGTGATGCTCACATACACTATTGACGATGTTTATAAAAATTTTCTCTAAAATATCTACTAAATTTATGAATATCTGACACATAGGATATTTATATATTGTTAAAGCACTGCGATTATATTGACTAAGCCAAAAAATACCGATATAATAACAAATGTTCAAGTGAAAATTTTCAGGAGCAGTCCGTCAACATTTTTATCAACCTCATCTTCTGGTTTTATTGCGTTTCTGATGCTTGTATGAAGTTCTTCAGCAGTAAATTTTTCGACACGAAATTTTCCAGTATTAGAGTCCTTGACACGTCTCTGTTGACGAATATTTGGCGCTACGGTGAACCGCAGGAACACAATTTCAGAAATGAGTTGTTTTTCAGACAACGATTCAAACAACTCCAAGTTATTGTCAGTGAATGGTCCTCCATGCTGCTTGCAAATGTCCATAGTTTGCAATAGCCTTAGATTTTTCTTTCTTTTTAGGTCTTCTTTCTTAGCGAGAACAAGTTTTTTTGACATCTTCACAGTGGCCAAGAAATCGGAGCTTTCTTCGGAGGTTCTCGCCCACCTCCAACTATCCAATCTTTCTTTATCACTTGAGTTGTCGAATGATGAATCTACAAGTAGTGCATTGGTACAGATCACCCTTTTGCTGGATATTGATTGGACCGATTCTGTCCCACCGCTAATTTTTACGCGATTATCAAACCAAGCAAACTCGCTCTCGCAGCCTAGATTAGTTAATGGAGCATAAGTCAGTTTATTGGGATCTGGTAGTTCGTCGTTTTGTGCTTCATCATGTTCCAGATTGTCGTAGAAAAATGGCATGGCTGACATCTGGCCTCTTAAAGTTTCTGACGTTTCTTTAAGCATGGCAGAGTACAAACGATCTTTACCGTTACCAGATTTTAGTTGTTCATATAGGTCATCAATTTCGGGTAGTTTCAACTTAAAGAAATCTCGCACACCATACCAGTCTCTGACATTCTTGAGATTTTTCCCTCTTTCATCAATTCCTGGCAGGTCCATTAGGAGAAAAATTACTAGATCAGCGATTTTCCTATAAAGTTCGCAGCACAAACTGAACCAGTCACTTTGGATATAAACGGACACAGCCAGGACCAATTTATTCGAGTTAATGTCTACCACAGAGTCAACGAATTGTAGGACCTGATCTTTCATTTTTAGGAATTGATTTGCTATCTGAGCTATACGACCGAGCCTGTTCGCTTTAAAGCCCTTGAAACCTTGTCTCTCTATACCTTCTTGCTCCATCCATTAAACAAATTCAGAGTACAGCGAAACACTGTAGGCTGCATGACTTGGAGTCAACAACTTGGATATAGCTATCTCACCTAGGGTGTGGATAGAAGAACCGGATGAAGTGAAAGCTTTTTCTCCGACTTTCACACTTATCAGATTATGAACGCCTATTCTCTGTTCGGCCTCCCTGAACACTTTATCACATGCGTTATCAACACCGAGTGTTATATGAGCACAGCATTTAAGAATTTTAGATTCTGGAATAGCCATACTTTCTCTAAACGTTTCGTTATCTCCCGTTCTGTCACTCATCCAAAAATCAACTTCGTTTTTTATTTCATCAAGTGTAGAGTCACCCAAAATTGCCAAGATTTTAAGTTTTTCTTCATATGTTGCAGCACTACCTTCTCCAGAATGCGATATGTTTTCTATAAAACCAGCAGTGAAAGATTTTTACCTTCTGGTCCATGAACTGTTATGTGATCAGCTTTTATGTCGTACATTTTATGGCCGGCGGCTTTTGTCGTATTGTCCAATCTAACTGTTATGACATTGTCGCCTTTATTCATCAAGTAGGACGCAACATGTTTCATATTAAGAAGGTAAGCATCTTGCAGATACGTTGAGATGCATCGTTTACTGGGGAAGATATATGTTAAATCACCAACGCTTTTTCGCTTTCGTATCAGGGTAGTACTACTAGTAGCTATGTTTTCATCTCCAGAATTATCATCACATTGATTAGCCTCATCATCCTCATCAACGTTTTTATCAGATGATATCTGCCAGTTCTGACCAAATATCATATTTGCTGAGCAAAGTACAATGCCAGAAATATCTGCATTACTAACTTTAATTTCCGACACACATTGCACTATACACCTAACCAAAGCTTCGTTCAGAGTCCTTCTTCCTGTTCTGATTTTAACGTCAGGAAAGTATTTGAGTTCAGCTTTATCATCATGAGAGGCTGAAGACGGAGTCACAGGATTGCTTCTTGTCTGTCTAGAACTAGTTGGTGTGGTCGGTATTACCTTGGTGGGTATAAAAGGTTCATCATGTACATCATGGTCGTCTTGGTCATGATCAATAGTATCTTCAACATCAGGCTCATATGAAAGACTTTCAGCATCTCTCAGTTCATCTATCTTCATTCTCTTTCTTTCAGCTGACAGATTCCTAGTTTCTTCTCTTTTCTTTTTTCTAGTCCAGGCTTCCGGGCAGTAGGTGCGCATATTGCTACGTAATCACCATAGCAGTTGTCAAGATAAAAATTCTCATCTTCATCTGTCATTTTCACTCCAGTCTCTGCTTCCAGGCTCCTCTGAAAATCTATATTCTTAGTTTTAATATCATACGCATGAGCACACATAGCATCATTGAAGTTTTTAGCCTTCTCAGTCCACTTATCATCGTTTTTGTGACTTGTGCGCTCGTATCTTACTAGCGCCATTAACGTTTCATAATCGTCCCTAATCATTTTCGCCACCGCACGCTCAGTCAATGGGTAGACATCCAATCATTACGTATTTCAAATGCGACACTCTTACTAGCATCATTCTAACTGATTTGTTTTTCTCCTTTAGAAACAGGTTGGCATAAATGTATCATACGTCCAAGTAAGTACTGTCCAGATGGTAGTTGTGATTTAGTCTCGTAAGTGTCTATCGCTTTGTATTCTTTCAGTTGTAATTTTACAGTAGTGATGCTGCTTCGAGTAACTTTTTTGGATTCAACCATATTTAAATTTATCTATCTGAAAGCACACAAATCATTAGATACATTAATACCTAACATAACACCGAATTTTCAGCTCTAATCCTGTAAAACAAAAAGGTCTAAAAGCAAGTTAGCCCACTTTACATGCCTAGTAGTAATGTATCTGAAATAAATAGGATCAGAGTAAGGCAATATAAGCATTAAATATCACAAATAAGGCTACATAATAAGTAAGAATACGACATAGAAAGCCACACGTGCATGGGAGCCCCATGAAAGTGTCATTTTCGTAATCTACGACCCAAAAAACATATATAGACATATTACACCATATATTTCTAAGATATGCTGAAAAAACTCCAATAATCTCGATTTTAGCCGCCATTTTGAATAAATTAGCATTTTAAAGGGTCAGATGAGGTCATAGGTCAAAAATTCTAACGGATTCGAACTCAGCATCCAAAATGGCCATAAAAAACACAGGGCTCTAAAAAATTATCTCATTTACCCCACCCTACTGTAAATACATTAAGGTGAGCCGTGAAACTTCATAGAAAATGGGCCTCGAGCTGAAAAAGGTTGGAAAGCACCAATTTCAGGAGGCCATTTTATTTCCTCAATGATACACTGCCAGTATACTGCGGTCGTTTCATTGTCGTCGTTGGTTGTTGTTCTTGTGATTACCTCTCCTCTTCCTCGGGATGGAGATACGGCACAAACGGCAATTCAAGTTCATGCCGTCAACCTAACTGAAAATACGCTAGGGCAAAAATGGCAGCCCATTTCGAATCAGTCATGAGTGACTGGTAGGCTACCACCAACAAGGCGGACTGCCACTGGTGGCTACCCAAGAGTCGACGACGACGCTTGGGTACCCATGCTTACGACTTACTGGGTGAGCAACTTCACAATTGTAACGTGGTGAAGTGCGGGTACGCCACCTGTCTGCCATATAAAGATGAGGGTGTCCCGTTAAGTGCCTTGCCCAAAGACACAACAAGCAAGCTTGCCGGCTTGTTCTCCACACTATTCCTTTTTTATGCTAAGCGCCAAGCATGGAAGCTGTGAATACCATTTGTTAAAGTCTTTTGGTATGACTCGACTTAGGAAATGAACCTCTAGTCTACCGACTGCGAAGCGGACGCTCTAACCACTACGCCATCGCATCGTCTTCGTTTTTTTGATCATGCCTGTCAACTTTAAAAACACATCGATAAATTATCACTAATTGTTCAACATGCTTAAATTCTAATATGTATATGTGTTTGCTTTAGATCGATGCTCGCCAAAGTGCAGAGATTGCTTATAACCAAAGATTATATTACGAAAGTGAGAACTGTTGAACTGAAGTAACGACAACTGTCTAAATTTGCAAACAGCGCTTGGACTGCTGCACCCATCAACAGCCGTCTCAACGTGGTGGTGCGGTCCCCGAGCCCTTTTCGGTTGGGTCAAAATGGTTGTTGGCCTTTCGGAGGGTGCCAGTTATCCCGAGCACTCCTCTTTATTTCAAACCATTTTTTCGCCATGTTTCCCCCTGAACAACAGCAGAAGGGCAGCACGTAGTCTATTAGATATCGGTCGATTGTTTCCTCTCTCTTCTCCTGCCTCTCTCTTGCCCATATTCATATTTTTCTTGTCCTCTTGATGAGCAGAAACGTTCGATCTAACCATGGCCCTGTCTTTCCATGTTCATGTGCACTAAAAATATGACCTGGAGGGGTAAGTCGGTGCAATACTGCACCTGCACCAAAGGTGCTCACTACTGTCCTTTTCTAGATTCAAAACTCTAAGAAGCTTTCACCCTTGGTGCAGTCCTCTCTGCTGCGTCCCAGTTTAATCTGGAGATCACACTCCGACCAACACTGTGTCTTCCACTTCGGGCTTTTCCAGCATGTATACCGCCACTATTCAATCTGGCTCATCTGGTCTCCTTTGCTAATGCATCGATCCCGCTCCACCCTCCTTCCACCCACTTCTTATCTCCTCCCTATGCACTCCCCACACCATCTCATGTTCCTGACTGTTTTTCTATACTTCCTGCTTCCTCTTCCCCCCCAGACTCGCTCAGGGTTCTTCAATGGAATGCTGAAAATCTCCGAGCCAGTGAGTTACTTCCACTGACATACTACACTTTATCTCGTCTTCTCCTGTTGACCTCATCTGCATCCAGGAATCCAACCTTAGCTCATCTTCCTCTTTTCGGATCCCAGGATTTTCTGTTCAGCGATCTGCTCGCACTCACTCCCGGTCTGGCATTCTCTCTCCCGCTGACCCGCACGCAAGCGGCGGCTCATCATTTTCATTAGACAGGGGTCATCCGTCTCTGAACTTTCTACCTCGTTTCTTTCTTCGCTTGACCCCAACTCTGATTATATAAAGGTCAACATCTCACTAAACAACTCCTCCTCGCTCTCATTCTTTAATGTTTATGCTCCCCCCATTTGCTCTTCTCCGACGGATAGCACAATCGACTTCTTTTCTTCCTCCGTTCTTCTTTCCTGCAGAAATCTTTTCATCCTGGGGGACTTCAACTGCCATTACCATCTCTGGGACTCAAAAGGTATACTTCTCACTTCCCGTGAGGAGGAAATATTCGATTGGGTCATCTCCTATGACCTCCTTCCACTCAATAACCTTGACATACCTACTCTTCTCCATCGCTCTTCTGGCAGTCGCTCCTCTCCTGACGTTTTCTTTGGTCCCTACTCTGTCGCCCTCTGTTGACCCTGAGAGGTACTTTAGGGCTTGGGTTCTGATTACCTATCATTTCTATTAACTTCATCTCTTTTTTCGATCTTTCGCCCCAACGAACGTAGAACCCAGATTTTAGAACGCATCATTTTATCGCGTCTACCCTTGTTTCTGGACTCTAAATCCATTCTCTCTCCCCGCCAGGCCGGTTTCCACGCAGAACTGTGTACTCTTGATCAAATTCTTTATCTTTCTCAGTCCATTTTGGATGGGTTGAACGAACCCAAGCCGGGTTCTCGGAAGATTCTAGCTGCGATCGATTTCTCCAAAGTTTTCGACTCTGTCATTCCACCCTTTTTCACAAATCTATTTCGGCTGGCCTCCCTTCTTTCTTTGCTCGTTGGACTCAATCTTTCCAGTCTGATAGGCGCGCTTGTGCGGTTTTTCAAATCGCTGCTTTCGAGTCCGTCGAGGCTTTCCACAAGGATCCGTTTCTGGTCATGTTGCCGCGGTGGAGGCCACGCAAAATGCTCTGATTCGATTGGAGCGCTGGTCTGAGGACTGTTGTCTTCCTCTCTATCCGAGCAAATGTAAGGCCTCTTTCTTCTCAGTGGATTCCCACCAAGCTAACCTCCAGCCCCACCTATTTACATTTACTCCCCCTCGGTTTCAATCCCACTCCAACTTCATTTTAGGTCATCTTTGACCGCACTCTTTCCTTTTCTAAACATGTATCTTCGCTGAAGGCCAAGTTTCTCTCTTGTCTCAAGGCCTTATGCTTTATCTCTGCTTCATCATGGGGCCGCTCTAAAAATCCCCTATTTCTTCTGTATGAAGCTTTTCTCTGGGCCCCTTCTCACTTATGCTTGACCAGGGTGGTTTCCTTTTCTTAGTGTTACTAACTTTACAAAATCGGAACGCCTTTACCGAGCGCTAGTCGCACCATCCCCGGCTGCGTGTTGTCCTCCCCTATCCCAGTTCTTGTCTACGTAAATCGTAGGGCAGGCGTCTCTACCTCCCCTGCAATTTACCCTGACTCATTTCGCTCTGGCATTTTATAAGCGTGCTCTTCGTCTCCGAACCTCCTTTTCCATTTCAGGTTTGAGCGGGTGAGCGGACTCAAAAACTCTCCAGGAGGATCTCATGCTTTCTCCTACTTCTCCTAGGGAGATTCTCCTTGCTTTCCTTCTCTCTTCTCTCTGCCCTACTATTCTTCGTGTGGAGTCCACCCTTTCCTCTCCATGCTCCCGCTCATTTGCCTTTCTCTCTCCAAGGTGCGGCTCTCGCTTACCTTGACTCTCTCCCACCTGACAATCTGGTGATCTGGACAGATTGCTCTGTTTCTTTTGGCAAATGAGGATCTAGTGTACTTGCCAGCTGCTCTCTTGTGAAACCGAGACTACCCTTTCCTTTTCGGCAGGCTCAGTATGTTCAAGTTTTTCCGCTGAAGCCTGCGTCATTCTGCAAGCTTTTGATGGTCTCGGCAGCACCAACAAGTCTGCCATTTCTTTTCTCCTTCTCTCCGACTCTCGCTCTGTCCTCTCCTCCGTCTTTCCTCTTACCTGAATCTCTCTGGTAGATCTGGCAGAAACTGTCTTTTCTTTCCTCCCCTACCATCAGGCTACAAAGGTCCCCGGATACTCGTTTCTCCCGAGAAACGACGCGGCGAATGAGCTGGCCAGACGGGAAGCGCTACTCGTGCCATCTGCAATCCCTTGTAGTCTCTCTCGTATCTACTCTATTCTTTTCTCGGTCTGAAGGCGCACTCTCACATCAAAACTCGTTGACTCACAGGTTTCCTTGGTTTCTACTAAAACCTTGTGCTCCCTCGTCACGCTCGCTGTGTGTCCTCTCTCGTCTTCGCTCAACGGACACAGCCTTCTGTTAAGCTCTTATCTCATTAAAAATTGGCAGAATCGAGAATCCTTCATGCATCGCCTTTGGACATCCGTCCCAGGACACCTCTCATCGCATTCTGCGTTGTCCTGCTACGGACTCTTTGCGCCGCTCGCTCTTTGGCGACTCTCTGGCTCTCTACAACCTCTGGTCGAGGCCCTGAAGAGTTTCTCGGCTTCTGGGGCACCATAGTCTTTGTCCATGCCCCCATCGCTGGGGGTAGGGTAACAACAACAATAGCTTTTGGAAAAGTGCGAAGTGATCAGTCCGTGGTCGTGTCAGCAGAAGCCATTATACTACATGGTATCATATCACAAGCTATAGATATAATCTTGTTTTTGCTCCTACATAAACCTGCAACGTAATAGTTTGAGTGATGAACTGGCAATCTGTCTGTTACGAGGTCACTTCTTGTGCTTCGTGCCAGGTAACTGATATAGAAATGAAATGCAAACTAGAAATTCGTTCAACAATCTTCAAAATGTCGTTTTTCTTATACTAGGATATGCCAATGAGCTCGCACAACTGCCGCCCGTTCCGAGTTATGACGAAGTTATGCAGCAAAAACAAGTGTATCCAACAAAGGTGCCCCAGCCACCTGTAATGACGCCAGTGATGCAGCAGGTTAGTAAATTGCTAATTTGGTAACCTCATGAGTAAGCCACGCGATCAGGTTCAAGCTTGAGATGTTATCGTATATTTTCAAATCACAGCTGTTGAGTAAGATTTTGTAGACTATTGATTACGTTTGCCACTGGGTTTTGATAAATTCACTTTTTCTTGAAGTATAACTACATGCCTTAGAAATAAACGGTCAAGGCATTTTTCACTTTTTGTCACACCAAAGTAAAAGGAGGTGTATGGAGAATCAACTTTTCTATAGATAACAAACTTACAATGGTACAGTTATATCATCATACATCACAACCGTGAGAGAGTAGCAGCAAAATTGATTGAAGATGGAAGCATTGTGTAAAGCATGGATTCCCATCCATTTTGTTTTCGTTACCCATTTTTGATTCGGAAAATTCGCATTTCTTAAATTTTCGCTCCAAAACGTAGGTTCTATTTCCAAGTCTGAATTGATGCGTTTTTAATTCTAATTAAAGACAATGTATTTTTTGGAGATCAACTTTTCGACTTTTTCCAAATCTATAATGGTTTATGTTTTCCCCGTCAAAGAATTAAATTTGAACCCGCGATCCCGAAGTTGTGCTGTTGCCCACTAGGGAGCAGTAGCCCATCGGTTGAGAACCACTGATGTCAAGCATTCAGCATCAGGAGCCAGGCAATTTTTTACAGTTGGACCAAACATGCGATTTCTAGTCAGGAAATATTTTGTGTGCAATTTTCTTGTTACCCTTGCCTTTTCCAAATTTTTCCTCAAAAGGTTGACAATGCTAGCAGTGTTTAGCGAAACGTCCTAATTAAAATATGTACAGCAGTATACTGGCTCTGGTTTTTTTACTGAGAATTTGTCAACATGTTTCGTTTTTTGACTTTTTTACCATAGATTGCCACACGACCAAATATAAAGCGTACCTACGACCAAGAAGCAATGGAGAAAGAAGGTAAGAACAGTTTTCTTTTTGTGTTTTACATTTAGGGCTTCCAGGACAGGGGCTCCAAGCGAACAACAGTTGTTTTAACGTGCTTGGTATTAACCTTCTTTCTGTTTAAAGTGATTTACTGCTTGTTTTAATCTGTTAAGCGAAGGAAATCACTGCAAAGTTTGCTAAGGAATCAAAACGCAGCCAACATAAGGTGAGAGCGCACGAGCATTCGAGCGATAGGTATTCATTAAACGTTGCTCCAACCAACTTGAGCGAATTGCCATCACTGTAGACTAAAACCAATATCAAGAGAAAACTTTTTATAGGATTTGCCACTGCAGTCCCGCAAGAGCCGCCTATTTCACTGAATATTGTCGATGTTGGCCAACAAGCGTCTGAAACAATACCTGAGGTAAGTTTATTGTTTGGTCACTATTGAAAGCATATAGCAGGTGGCATGCCCTGCGGATTAGTGTCCTAGGATTGATTACGCATAATTGATGCCGGTCGCAAATGTTGCTCTTGTGCCCAACACCATGATTCTCTGAAGCAGTTCAATCATGCGTGGATATCACCAAAACCTCCTTGGAGCAGAGCAGGGCGCTCATTGACGAAGTTCTTAATTTTTGAGAAAAAACAACGGTTGCTGCTGATACATCCTGTTTCAAAATACTATTGCATTCATACAGCAAGGTTTATGAGTAGGCTCATTAAAGCAACATCGATATTCTTAAAAGAAATTTGCTCGTTTTGTTTAACCGAAAACTGGTATCAGAAAATGCAGCGAGAGACTCAGCTATCGCTTTGGCTATTGCAGAAAACACGTCTTGTGACTTGAGATTTCAAAAGATAGTTAATGCTATGTTTGCTGAAAGTGATGCAATTTAGTAGCCTTCATCAAGAAAGTGTTTTTTTCGCAGTGTTTATTGTAATGCTGTGGTAGCCCATTCATCGTGTGTACTGATTTCCGAAGGATGTCTTCAAATGACCATTGTTACCTTTGCAATGGCAATATCATAAAATAGGTTTCACAATGATGTTGTTGGCAATATTTGTTATGTGGTTAGGTATATGTTTTCAAATTGTGAACTATTTTGCCTACACTCCCCTTGGTAGCTAAATGATACTAAAGTGATAGCTGCATATAATTGCTTTGAAAATTTGAGGCACAATGTTCACAGCGAGGCTGCACTTTGCAGGCCTACAAGTATTTCCAAGTTTATGCGAAGCAAACCATCACCTATTAGGTAATACAGCATCCGCTACAAAGCTAAGTAGGTAAAGTGTAGATTGATATGTGGCTTAAACAGCAATATCGTTTTCCGTTCAAGAATTGGAAATGAAGGATAAGAGCAAAATTTGTGCCGAAAGTAACAACTTCAGGCACATTTGCAGCAATAATTTTTAACAAAAGATTTAAAAATTATAGGCGAAGATGGAAATTGTAAACCTTGCATCTAATTGGCAAAGCAGCATACGGGCGAAAGGGGCATTAACAATTTATTTAAATAAAATGCAAGGAAACAACAATGAGTACACCACCCAACCAATTTAGACGAGACCATTCCTGGACGCGTTTCGTCCTTTTGGAATCATCAGCATGGCCCGTCCTGTCACAAGCAAAAGTAACCCACCAACCCCTTTCGCCCGTATGCTGCTTTGCCATTTAGGTGCAAGGTTTATAATTTTTATTTAGTGAATCCAATGATACAGGACAGACCTTAATCGACTTTCTGTTTATCACATTTAATGTTCTCAATTCACATTGCCTAACACAGTCAATTTAATTGCGTACAGTGAGACAGACAGGTTTCTTTCGCGTTAAAGAGTTAATTCGATATTATAAAATATGCGGTTTACAAAGTGAGCTACAACTAAACGACAAAAAAATGGACGTCTGCAATGACTTACAAGTCGCAAGAAGAGTTTAATGTCCTCTACCAGAAAATTAAAAAGTGTTTTGGAGTTCCTCCTGGTAATGTATAGTCAGCAGCTGGGCACTGGACGATTTTAAGCAAGTCCAAATTCGACCTCATTACATTAGCCCCCATGCGAGATAAAGTTTATAAACATGAATTTAAAACACAAGTTAATGATGTTAAAAATGCACCATCGTCATTCGGTAGAAATGATGACGTCAGTTCTTACCTTGTTGTTTGGTAAACAAGAATTACCATTTGTTGCTACAATTGACTTACCTAAGCTTGGACTTGAATTTGTCTGTAAAAATCGCTAGTCTTAAGACCGAGATAAAAGCCCGCAAGTGGCACTAGTTCTATTTGTGTTTTTAAAACGAGTTGGTATGATAGTCGTTGCAAATGACTTCTCAATTACAAGTTTTAGTGTGTTTTTGGTTTACCGGAAATACCGCTAATTATATTTCATCAATACCGGCACAACATCCTGATACGAACTTTGGTGATCATCTTGTGCGTTGTTGTGTTGCAGCTACCGCCTCTTGAGCTTGGTCAGCATCAAAAGAAAGACTTTAAGGAAGCCACTGTGTTCCAATTTCCTAAAAAGTTAGTTCCTATTGGCAAGTTACATGTTGAGCCAGACACAACAACGTCCGAAACGACAGATACAGAGTTTTTAGAACAAAGGTCTAAAGAGGTAATGAATTGTTCAATAGAGTTCGCTCCAGAACGACAGTCCAAACTAAAACCGGACGCCTTAGACTTTCCTTAGGTTGTTGGCTTCAATTTTCTTGCCATGCAAATGAATGGTGTAGCAGTCAAAGTTGATTTATACCAAACATAGTCCAGGATTGGCATTGCGCAGCTAAGTCGTAGTTAACTGAGGCGAAGAAACTTGTCAATAGAGGTAGGGATTAGAATCAGGAAGACACGTTTATTAGAAGGATCCTTGATGTTGAGAAAGGCACCAGGACAAGAGATTTCCTTTTATAACATATTTTTCGAAGCTGTTTAAACATCTGCGGTGGCCCAACAATGTCATGCCAATCGGCAACTTTTCTGGTAGGCAGGCAATCACCTGTTCTTATGAGGGACAGTAAAATACTTGATGCCTGCTGGGATTTCGTACTGTTTTTCTACTTATATTTTTCCGCAACGAAAGCAATTGGCTGCTCTGCTGGGCGATGCTAGAAAAGATTGTCCGCCTCGTAGTCGGTAGACCTGGGGTTTCATTCCCTAAGTCGAGTCATGCTAAAAGACTTTAAAAACTGGTATTCACAGCTTCCCTGCTTGGCGCTCAACATAGGATAGTGTGGAGAACAAGCCGCCAAGCTTGCTTGCTGTGTCATTGGGCAAGGCACTTAACGGGACACTTCCACCTTTATGTGGCAGACAGGTGGCCTTCCTGTACTTCACCGGATAACAATTGTGAAGTTGCTCACCCAGCATGTCAGACGACTCTTGGGTATCTACCAGTGGCAGTCCGCCGTGTTGGTGGTGGGGATACCAGTCACTGAAAACTGGTTTGAAATGGGCTGCCATCTTTCCCGTAGCCTAATTTCAATTAAGTTGACGGCATGAACCTGAATTGCTGTTCATGCCGTATCTCCATCCCGAGGAAGAGTAGGGGTAACCACAAACAAACAATGCTAGAAAATATGCTAGTATAAACAAAACCAGATAAAGTTTACGATGGAAAATAGTGGTAGCTAAACCGTATTTGGTCGTTATTATAAAGGAGCAACATGGACAGATAGTTCACCGTAGAAGTGATGGGCGGGAAACTGTGTTAATTAATATTCCGGAAACCGCAACCCATGCCGGGAGAATAACTTATGTTGAAGAAGAACTACCAACCCGTGGTAGGCAGAAGGAGTTACAAGAAAATACAAGCGACGCAGACAAAAAGAAGAGATAAACTCGTATTGCAACAACCATTTAGATGTTGTAGTAGTTGCTTTCCAAAGATAGTAAACTTTGGCCATATTATTCTTGGTATATGGTTGACTTGAATATATTGATTAGTGTTTCCATTCTTTCACTCTTTGTATACAAATATTTCAAAGCGCTTGTATAGACAGAGACCATGCCCTTGTTTAAACAGACTGTGCGTTGCACATAAAAATCCAAACAATTATAAAAACGTGTAGTTAAATCTTCATAGATCTCTGGCAATTATACTGCAATGTGCTGGTGATCAGTGAGTTTAGTTATTGGTAAAACACCACTGTGCAAAACAACCCACCCAACCACCCCTCTGCCAATGCAGCAATTTCCCATCACCTGCGTTTGTAAATCTTCTATCCTTTTTTTTTTTCATGTCACCAACCCCTTATTCAGTCTCTTCCCTACCTTCTTCACCTCCTGTTCTCCTTTCACGCTCGCTGTTTCGTTTTTCCTCCCCCAAAATTCTCCGATACAACACCAGGAGGTTGTCGTGCCAGAAGTGTTGAACCCTTTCTTTATTCTTTCTCAAACATCTACGATCCTGCTATTCGCTTTTTGGTGGATAGTAGAATCGACTTCTTTCTTTCTGCTGCACTCCCACCAAAAGTCTCTTTATTTTGGGGTACCTTAGCTGTTATCACCCTCTATGGAACTCCAGAAGTACTTCCAACTCTCGTGGGAATAACGAATTTGATTTTTCATTTCCTCTGTTCCCCTTTATCCTCAATAATAATAACAGCTTCTTCATCGCTCTTCCGGCACTCGCAGTCGTTTCTCACATCTCGAGAATAGTCTACATGCGGCTAAATCTTCCATTCCTTTCGGCCGCGTCTAACGCCCACCTCAACCCCTTTGGTTTCCGAAGTGGAAGAAGAGGTAAGGTACTGATGCAAAGCTTTTACTTCCGCTCATAGAAGTGATGAAGAGCACCGGGCTTGCGTTATTCACCTTTCCTCTCTCTTTAATCCTACTCTAACTTTTCTTAGGGTAATTTTTAACCGCTTTAATTTTCTGGACATGAATGTTTGCTTGTGGCCAACTTTTACCTCCCACGAAGGCCTTACGTTGTGTCTGTGCTTCCTCATGAGGCCTCTTCAAAGAGTCCCTTTTTTCATTTTCACATAGCTATCTTCGTCCCGGTCTCTCTTATACTTCATGTAGATGGCATCCTTTTATCAACGCTATCTGGTTGGAACGCCTTCACTGAGCGCCAATTACACCATCAGCGGCTGCCTCTCGTTCTCCCCAATCCCTCTTATCCTTTCAGAGGCTTTCCTGTCTCCCCTCCAATTCACCTTAACTCATTTCGCTCTGTCCTCTTATGAGCGAGCCCTTCGTCTTCCAACCATCATTTCCATTTTAGGATTGGACATATTTATAGTGATACCAAGTGATTTCATCTTTTCTTACAAAGACTTGGCGTTCACTCATCAGCTTACGCTTTATCCTTCCCCAGGCAGGTTTTCTCTGATTATCTTCCCTTTCCTATTTGAAAACCAACCTTCCTTTAGCATGGATCTGACTATTTATACTCTATACTCTCACTCTGACTCTTCTCTTTTTCGCCAAAATGCAGCTCTTGCTTACCTTGACACTCTCCTTCCTCACAATTTTGTGATTTTTACGGATGGATTTGTTGCTTGTCTATTTGGCAAAGAAGGCTCTGACGTTTTTACCAACAGCTCTCTTTGCTGAGCTGAGACCACTTTATTATTTGGCAGTCCCGGTGTGCTCAAGCTGTTCTGCCCAAGCCTGTCATTCTGCAAACTCACTGCTGGTCTCGGCAGTCCCAACTTCTCTTCCTCTCCAACTCTCGCTCTGTCCTTGCTACACTTTCCTTTTCTCCGTCCTTCTTGCTATCTCACACTCTCTGCCACATCTGGCAGGAACTATCATTTTTCTCACCCTCTACTATCAGGCTGCAATAGGTTCTCGGTCATTTATTCTCCAGAAAATGACACGGCCAACGAGTTGGGCAGATTGGGTGCCCTGCTCCTGGCTTATACTGACCCATGTAGTCTCCTTCTTACCTTATTTCTTCTTGAATCCACTCTATCTTTTCTCGTACCGGAGGAGTGCTATCTCATCAAAATTCTTCAACACAAAGGCTCCTTCAGTGTTCACTGATGAGCTTGTGTTTCATTTTCAAGCTCCTTGTGTCTTCTCTAGTTTTCGCCGCAACGGACACAGTCTTCTGTTGAGGTCTCTGTATCTCTAGAAGTGGCAGATTTGAGAGTCCTTTGTACAGCGCTGATCGTGATTCGACCAAGGACAGCTCCTACCTCATTCTGCACTGGCCAGATGCGAACGCTACGGCACTCGCTCTTTGGTGATTTCTTTTGTATCTCCGACTTCTGGTTCAGATATTGGGAGCTTCCCCGCTTATGTAGCTCCATAGTCTCCCGCCATGCCCTCATCCTTTAAAAAACAGGTCGGAAGATAATAACAACGGCATTGTTTAGGATACTAAATAAGCCGCGCAAATTCCCCGGACTAACCTTAAATTCTAACCGTAACTAGTCTTATCTCTAACATTAACCGTAATTGTAACTCTAACACTAACCCTAATCTTATTACTGGTTCACAATTCCGTCGAGTTTCCGCGTTTTAGCAGTACTCATTTTTCTGGATCACTTTTGCTGAATTTCGAGCTTTAGTATATTGTTTTGAGTTGGTGGGTTTGTTGAGCAGGTAATGCAGGAAAAGGGCCAGTCATGGGAAGAGGCACGAGTGCGATTCAGAAGGATCCGCAGTACGTTGGGTGGATTGACTGAAAAAGTCAGTTTGAGTGTGTGCTGAAAGAATGATGCAATTACAAATTCATATCTTCATCACACCAATATGATAACAAGTAATGCAGAGATATGCTTCTGACTGGCTTTCTCAGCACCACCCATGGTCTGCATGCTCTGCCAATTCAAACATAAGAAAATCGTCCACGACCAGCATGCAAATCTCTTCTCCGCTGAGTGGTTTGATTAATTCCAGGTTAGGCCACTTCAACTGACTCATCCAACCAATCATGTGATCAGCCCAGCATCTTTGTGGTTTTCCCCCACTTGACGATCGACTGGCCTGATTGATCCCCTGAATTTTACGATTGAGGCCTCCATATGTCGTCATCGTCGTCGTCATCGTCGTCGTCGTTTGGTCTGGCACCCAAACTCAATGCAGGCCAGCACCAATCAAGGGCAAGGCCGAGGGTCTTTCCTTTTACCACCCCAGGCTGCTGTGCTGCCAGATTAGATGCTGGTAGTGGTCATGTTAAGCCAACATGGATTTGGATCATTCAGAACCTGCAGACCTCGTGTTCCTCTTGGTTAATGATGAAGGAGACATGAAGATATAACGTGATCTGCAGTTTGCTTAGTGGCGCCACATTCGCAATTCGGTAATGGAGCGAGACCCCATTTGTACATGGACCAATGGAAATGCCTTACACCAGTCCGCAGGCGATTGCGCCTTACCCAAGATATTCCGGGCAGACTCATTCCAAGTGGCCTTGAACTCCATATGCTGTGAGGCTACCTTACAATAGTCACTTACGTTGTAGGCATTGGACCTCGATGGTGCGTAGATTGACCAATCTGTCTGGCAGCATTTTGTCGCGCTGCAATAATGCGTTGCTCACTGTTTGTGCAGTTTGAGCAGTCTGCGAGGCGGTGTGAAGTCGTTACGTACGACAAACGAAATAACGTTTCCAGTGTCTATAACCCGTGGCTTCATTGTGTCAGGATAAACGCATTATGCTCCGCTGAAGACACCACGAAGGCAGAAACAGCCGCCGTTTGGCGATTGACTATATTATTAAATGATCTTCGTATTTTCAGCGTCAAACTCGAACGATTGTGCAACGCATGACAGCAGAAGCAGAAAGTAATCAAAGCAGTAAGAACATAAAACTAAGATTTGGTGTGAAAACTGTATAACAGTTGTTCTGTATTAGGATTTGTGAATTCAGCAAAGCAAGTGTCGTCTGAAGGCAGTAATGGTGTTGAAGTTGCCCAGCAGCAACCGCTGTATCCAACGTACGGGCCCCCAGCACCCGTAACGACACCGTATATGCAACAGGTTTGTTCATCATGGTTGTGTCATGAGCATTGCAATGCATTTCCAACAACACGATGCGTGGCAATGTCCATGAGTGGAGCCAACAACATAACATTGCAAAATATCAAAATCTTTATTAGATAAGCTTCCCGGTTTTGAGTGTCTTGTATAAAAAGATGATCACTTCACATTTCGCTTTAAAATTTGATTAATGGATAGAAATTTAATTAATTTGATAAATAGAAAAATAAAGTGGAGTTTTTGTCAACGTGAAGAAAGAGTTTAAGCGGAGTTTGTGTTGTCACAATTAGCGTCAATTTATTTGGCCTACAAGGTGTTTGTGGTTCGAAGCCGTAGACCTTTTAGTTGACAGGTCACCAACCTGTCAATTGAAAGCTACTTCAATGATTGTGGGTAACAAAGCAAGGGCTACAAGTTGATAACGTATTTCTGAAGTAACAAAGATGTGCGGTTGATCTTTAATTTTATATCATGATTAATATCCTGAGCTTGTTTGAGATTAGTGCTATTTTAGAACTGGCTTGCTGGTGACTGATGCGCTCTCTGCGGACGACTGAACACTGGCTGGCACCGTGTTGGTCACCCCTGCTGTAGAAAATCAGTTAAACTACTGGTTTTAGAAGTTTGTTGTAACAATGTGTTTATTATTATAGATCAAAAGGAAGTGATGGTAATTTACAGTTAGTAGGCTAGATTAGCTAACTGCTAATTACTGTATGACTGTATGCAGATGACCTTGTTATCATGAGTGAAGACATGGAAGACTTGAAGGAAAGGTTTTGGAATTGGAAGAATGCACTGGAAAGTAAAATTTTAAAGGTCAACACCAGAAAAACAAAAGTGATGGTAAGCGGGTCAGAAGGCGAACTATACAAAAGCAAGATAGATCCATGTGGAGTTTGTGGGAGGAGAGTCATGGCCAACTCAGTGTTGTGCACAAAATGTGAAAACTGGGTTCATGGCAAATGTGCAAAAATAAAGAGAGTTACCGCTAGGTTGGCAATGCATTTTGTTTGCTTGAAATGTAAAGGAATAATGGATGGGACGATGGACTCAATCGAGAAGTTGTGCGATGAAGTGGAGACAGTGAATGGATTTTGTTATTTGGGAGACAGACTAAATGCTAGTGGTGGTTGTGAAGCGGCAGTTACAGCAAGAGTAAGAATCGGTTGGATAAGATTCAGGAAATGTGGAGAGTTGTTGCTTGGAAATAGGTTTCCTCTGAAGATGAAAGGTAAACTTTATTGTTGTTGCGTAAGATCAGCAATACTGTATGGAAGTGAGACATGGTGTCTAAAAGAAAATAAAAAAACAATTTTAAGGAGAACGGAGAGAGCTATGGTGAGAGCCATGTGCGGTCAGAAAATTGTAGACAGAAAGACGACTGAAGAACAGATGGATATGTTAGGTTTGAAGGAAACGATAGACCGGTTAGCAACAGCAAATGGAGTTAGATGGTATGGACATGTACTGAGGAGGGATGACAATAGTGTTTTGAGGGTTGCTCTGAATCTTGAAATGAGTGGCAAGAGAAAGCGAGGACGACCGAAGAAGACCTTGAAGAAGCAAGTGGAAGAGGAGACAGAGAAAGTTGGTTTGAAGAAGGAGGATGCTCTGAGACGAGATAAGTGGAGGGACGGAGTGCGAGCAATTGCAGAAGGAATGGGGTAAATCCGGCCATTTCTGCTAAAGGGAAAACACCGGATAAAAAACTGAATAACTACTACTACTAATGATTTCTGCGTATATCAAAGCTCCTAGCTATACTGTGGTCTCGGACAGTTTGCAAACACAGGTTTTTCGAACGATCTAGGCGTACACTTAGTCGCCTCAATATTAGGATTGGTGTATATATGATTATTGTAATGAGTATACGCTAGCATCAAATTTTAAGTCGCTGCATAACTTAGCGCAATACAATTCAATCTTGCTTTCGTAAGGCTAAAAGCGTGGCGATGCGATTCTTCCCCTGCTTTGTTCTAGTGCTTTTGGTGTAAATGCACTGTGTCAGTTTTATCAACACCTCTCCCAGTGTTTCACCGGGGTAGAATAGTCAGGCTGTTCACTCAGCATGTCATAAGAGGCGACTTTTGGGAACCAGCCAATATATTTTAACAAAGGTTGGTGATCCCCATGTTTAAAAACTGATGTTGGAGGTCTGCAAGGGCATGCTCTCCGTAAAAAAATGCGCTCCAAAATCTTACCTCATGCACAGTTAAAAAATTGGCTCCCAGTCTCCGACAGCTCTTACATGGGAAAGGGGTGTGAAGAATCTTCGGGTTACAGAAATATGAGGTAAGATTTGGAAGTTGAAAGTTTTTGTGGAATAGGTAGGGAAGTGTATGAGCAGTTAAGAAAGAGCAAAGTGCTGTCTACAGGAAACAAGATAAAGAGGGCAAGAAACTTGATTTGTTTGTATCCAAAGGAAGGAGATATAAGCTATGGCGGCCCAGAATTGATAATGGAATTGGAGATGCACGGATTTTAGTAAAATAACTATGCGAGAAGGTTGTAAAAGTTCAAAACAAAGGTGACAGAATGATAGCAGTAATGCATGTTTTTGAGGAGGAAGTTGCAAGAGTCTTATATGCGTATGCTTCTCAGATGGGAAGATCAGATTGAGAGGAAGACCGAGTTTATAATAAAATGGTTAGTGAGTAGGATTTTACAAAACTCTGGTGAAATGATTCTTGGTCTGGGTCTAGAAATCTGAAATGATTTCTTCAACGGATATGTTAGGGGAACAAAGTGATGATTTTGAGGGTGTCTGTGATAGGTATGGAATTGGATAAAGGAATGTTGAAGGAAATAGACTACTCGAGTTTTGTGATTAAAAGGAGCTGTGTGTGGCAAAGACATGGTTTGCAAAGAAGGAACAGAGAAAATAGCATACAATATGGGTGGAAATGAAGCTAAGACTGATTTTGTATTGATTGGTAAAAGCAACAAAAAGTATTTGAAAGAAGTGAAAGCAATTCCCTGGCAGTTGCAACATGGGCTGGTGGTAACTGAGATATACATCAGAAAGTTGAAGAAAGTAATGAAGAACAAACAAACCGTCAGAACGAGGGTTTGGAAGTTGAAGGAAACCAACATAGAAGCAAGATTTCAAAACAGAATTGAGGAGTTGGTAGATGTTGATGTGCCCAATATATGAAATGATTTTAACCATGGTATTTAAAAGCTTGTGTGAAGTACGTGAAAAGAAGAAAGGTAGGAGGAATCATGGGAATGCTACTGTTGGTAGAATATTCGTCGGAGGAAGAAAAGGCTAAATCTAGGAATATGAAAAATCTAGCGAAGAAAGTGGTTGTTGATTTTATTGGAAAAGAAGCTGAAAAAGAGTTAACAAAGTTGAACCAAAAACCAAATAACATTTTTAGACTAGTGACGTTCGTAAAAAAGATGGAAAAGATAATGAAGGAGGAAGATGCATTAGAGGAAAAGACGAAAAGTTAGGTTTCAGTAAAAAAGACCAGAAGAGAATATGGAAAAATCTCATGGAGAAAATCATGAATAATGAGAATGATTGTGTCTACATTTTGTAGATAGATAGATGATAGTGTAGGTGATGAGAAAGAAACGTTTAATTAATTGTAAGAGCGGTGATGAGTCTCTATTACGGAGCAAAACGAAAGTTAGAGTGGAATCTGAGTTATTCAAAGAGTTTTTGGTGGAATTTGGTGCACATCAAGAATCTGTGTTTTCGCCTCGGCGTTTGAAATTACAGTGGAATTATCACGGAAAAAGCAAGAAAAAAATAATGAATGCAATTTTTTTGTGAAAATGACTTGGTTTTAATGAGTGAAAGTATAGAGAATATGAAAGATTGGCCACCACCACTTTTTTATCCTTATCGCCACACGTACTTTGGAAATAACGTGAATCTGATCTCACAGGGTTGACACCATAGCAGTTGGATGCCAAGGTAACCACGCTGTTGTCATTCCAGCGGACAAGGATGCATCCAGAATCTTTTTTTTTGCATGGCAGTAAGTACCGCGAGCCTTTTTCTTCATGCAACTGGGGTCTAACAGCGGTGCTTTACCAGTGCGATTCACCCTAATTGTCCCTGTGGCTCCAATATTAGATTGCTTCAAGTGGTCAATTAGCGGAATGAAAGTAAAAAGGTTGTCGAAAAACAATCTGTACTCAACTTCAGACGGCAAGTCGGATATGAGGTCCAGAACAAAGACCCACCCATACCAAACTCAGGATTTGAATAGCCTGTGGTGCTTCTTTAATAAGGTATTGCCTGCACAAAGTAGCCGGTACGTGTGCATATGCACCAAACTTTATAACCAAATCTTATTGGTTTCCCATGAATATGTTGTTTCAGTCCGTTTCGGCCATAATATGGTACCATTGCTTCATCTACTGCAAGAAAGTTTTCCTTCGGAAAATGAGCCAACCATTTTGTATTCAATAGCGAAACAAGTGGACGGATTTTCGCGAATTTGTCTTCTTTTCGCAAGTGACTGTTGTCCGCCAAGTGAAGAAAGCGGAGTATTTCTTCAAATCTATGCCGAGACATGGTGCTTGCAACAGCTTTGTTGTTGACATCTGGTAGCTTTTCCCAATACATTCTTCGTCGTGGCAGAGAAACATAACCGCTCAGAAGCAGCAATGCCAAAAAAGCACGTATCTCCTCCTTCGTCACATGAAACTGGTTGGACACATGAAATTGAACGTCACAAAAAAGAATTCAAAAACGTCGGCAAATGACCACTGTTTTTCAAAATATTTTGGCGGATCTGCTGATTGGGGCGGCTTACTTATCAGATCATCTGATGTCCACTGTCTTATGGACTTTTTATGGTAGTTCTTGTTTTTCTTGGGCAGTGGTTCTGTAATTCTAATCTCCGTTTCGTCGTTGTCTATAGAATTTGCATTAATAGGCTGATGAAGAACTAATTCCGCTGATGCATCCAGTTGCTTTCCAGACAAATGAGTTAGGTCAGAAGGCTGATCTTTATCGTCTGAGTCTTCTTCAGAGATTGATCCCGAGTCACACGGTGGCTCCGTATAGATGTCAGCCGACGAGATATGTTGAATATGATTTTCCAGGCGAGCCAGCGCTTCATTGACATTCAACCTGTGAATAAACATTGTAGTCTAATAAGAAAAAGCAGTGTAACTTCACCCTTATACTTTGACATTGTATGTATTCAACTTGAATATACTACAAACAATCTGGTCCTAAATTAGCTACAGAATGACAAAAATGCTAGTTACATGAAAACTGCATTGTATACTGTCATTTGTTGTGAGCGGTAAAAGTATTGATTCTAGCAAATATTCACGCAAGAGTAAAATTTTGTTTTCTATGCTAATTTGTTGGTTGTATAAAAAAAGTAAATAATGTCAGTACTGGGATTTAAACCAGCACCATCAAAATGAATAGCAAGAGTCTATACATAATTCACCTACTAAGCAACGCACTAAGTGCTATTACCATCAGTAAAACAAGAACGCAGGTAAAATACCCTGTATGCTGTCTCCAAAGCAGCAAACGCAATGCGAAAGCCTATTGTGACTTGGCTTCGTGGTTGGAATTATTATGTACCCCACGCGCTCATCGTCCTTTTAAAAGGACAGCACATTTTGTTTGCAAATTTAGTTGATAAAAAATAAAAAAAAAGATAAAATACAAAATTAAATTACATACTTCTATCATTAGCAACAATAAATCTTTATAAACAAAAATAATGGAACTAAAAAAATAGAAAATGTACTTACTTTAGTTTTCTTGCTTCTGCCATTTTTCAAAAAGCAAAGTTCTTAATAATCGCTTCTAAGCTACTAACAACTCAGCACATAAAACTGAACTAAAACCAATTTTTCTATAACAGACAGCCTTATAATCTTTCAGACAATTTTGTATATTCGAAAGTGTTACGCGATTTTCACGCAATCGTGAGAACTATAAGCGTCCTTTTAAAAGGACGATGGTCACAATTCATGCTTAAATTCTAACATGTATATGTGTTTGCTTTAGATCGATGCTCGCCAAAGTGCAGAGATTGCTTATAACCAAAGATTATATTACGAAAGTGAGGACTGTTGAACTGAAGTAACGACAACTGTCTAATTTTACAACAGCGCTTGGACTGCACCAATCAACAGCCGCCTCGACGTGGTGGTGCGATCCCCGAGCCTTTTTCGGTTGGGTCAAAATGGCTGTTGGCCTTTTCGAAGGTCCCAGTTACCCCGAGCACTCCTCTTTTTTTCAAACCATTTTTTCGCCATGCTTCTCTCTGAACACCAGCAAAAGGGCAGCACGTAGTCTATATGACATCGGTCGATTGTTTTCTCACTTATTTCCTGCCTCTCTCTTGCCCATATTTTCATTCTTCTCGTTCTCTTGATGAGCAGCAACGTTCATTTTAACCCTGGTCTTGTCTTTCCATGCTCAATGTGCACTAAAAATATGACCTGGAGGGGTAAGTCGGTGCAATGCTGCACCTGCTCCAAAGGTGCTCTCCTTTTCTAGATTCAAAACTCTAAGAAGCAGTCCTCCCTGCTGCGTCCGAGTTTTGACTGGAGACCCCACTCCTACCAACACTGTGTCTTCCTCTTCGGACTTCTCCAGCATGTATACCGTCACTGTTCAACCTGGCTCATGTGGTCCCCGTTGCTAATTCATCGATCCCGCCTCACCCTCCTTCCATCCACTTCCTATCTCCTCCCTATGCACTCACCACACCACCTCATGTTCCTGACTGTTTTTCTATATTTCCTGCTTCCTCTTTCCCTCAAGACTCGCTCAGGGTTCTTCAATGGAATGCTGAAAATCTCCGAGCCAGTGAGTTACTTCCACTGAACTACTACACTTTATCTCGTCTCCTCCTGTTGACCTGATCTGCATCCAGGAATCGAACCTTAGCTCACCTTTCATTTTTCGGATCCCTGGATTTTCTGCAAATCGATCTGCTCGCACTCACTCCCGGTCTGGCATTCTCGGTCCCGATGAGCCGCATGCAAGCGGCAGCTCATCATTTTCATTAGACAGGGGTCATCCGTCTCGGAACCTTCTACCTCGTTTCTGTTTTCGCTTGACCCCAACTCTGATTACTTAGAGGCCAACATCTCGCTAAACAAGTCCTTCTCGCTCTCATTTCTTAATGCTTATGGTCCCTCCATTTGCTCTTCTCCGACGAATAGCACAATCGACTTGTTTTCTGCCTTCGTTCTTCTTTCCTGCAGAAATCTTTTCATCCTGGGGGACTTCAACTGCCATTACCCTCTCTGGGACTCAAAAGGTATACTTCTCACTCCCCGTGAGGAGGAAATATTCAATTGCATGATCTCCTCTGACCTCCTCCTCAATAACCTTGACATACCTACTCTTCTCCATCGCTCTACTGGCAATCGCTCCTCTCCCGACGTCTTGTTTGCTCCCTACTCTCTCTCCCCCTCTCTTGACCCTGGGAAGTGCTTTAGGGCTTGGGTTCTGATTAGCTACCATTTCTATTAACTTCGTCTTTTTTTCCGATCTTTCGCCCCAACGAATTTAGAACCCAAATTTTAGAGCGCATCACTTTATCGCGTCTCCCCTTGTTTCTGGACTCTAAATCCATTCTCTCTCCCCTCCAGGCCGGTTTCCGCCGAGGACTGTGTACTCTTGATCAAATTCTTTATCTTTCTCAGTCCATTTTGGATGGGCTTAAGAAACCCAAGCCGGGTTCTCGGAAGATTCTAGCTACGATCGATTTCTCCAAGGTTTTCGACTTCGTCTGTCACTCTACCCTTTTTCACAAACTTATTTCGGCTGGCCTCCCTCCTTGCTTTGGTTGTTGGTCTCAATCTTTCCAGTCTGATAGGAGCGCTTGTGTGGTTTTACAAATCGCTGCTTTGAAGTCCGTCGAAGCTTTCCGCTATAATCCGTTTCTGGCCATGTAATTTTCCACTTTTTTCATCAACAATCTTCCTGATTCTCTGTCTTCTTCTGTCAGCTGCTATCTTTCAGCTGATGACCTGGCCGTTTGGTCTGCCTACCCCTGGACCCCTGCCGCGGTGGAGGCCGCACAAAATGCTCTGATTCGATTGGAGCGCTGGTCTGAGTACTGATATCTTGCTCTCAATCCGAGCAAATGTAAGGCCTCTTTCTTTGTAGATTCGCATCAAGCTAACCTCCAGCCCCACCTACTTATATTTACTCCCCCTCGATTTCAATCCCACTTCAACTTCATTTTGGGTGACCTTTGACCGCACTCTTTCCTTTTCTAAACATGTATCTTCGCTGAAGGCCAAGTTTCTGCTTTGTCTTAAGACGTTACGCTTCATCTCCGTTTCTTCATGCGGCCACTCTAAAGATCCTCTCTTTCTTCTGTATGAAGCTTTTCTTCGGCCCCGTCTTACTTATGCTTCACCCGGGTGGTTTCCTTTTCTTAGTGTTACTAACTTTACAAAATCGGAACGCCTTCACCGAGCGGCTAGTCGCATCATCCCCGGCTGCCTGTTGTCCTCCCCTATCCCAGTTCTTGTCTACGTAAATCGTAGGGGATGCATCTGTACCTCCCCTGCAATTTACCCCGACTCATTTCGCTCTGGCATTTTATAAGCGGGCTTTTGGTCTCCAAACCTCCTTTTCCATTTCAGGTTTGAGCGGGTGAGCGGACTCAAAAACTCTCCAGGAGAATCTCATGCTTTCTCCTAGGGAGATTCTCCTTGCTTTCCCTCTCTCTCTATCTATCTCACCTCTGTCCTACTATTCTTCTTTGTGGAGTCCACCCTTTGCTCTCCATGCTCCCGCTCACTCGCCTTTTTCTCGCCTAGGTGCGGCTCTCGCTTATTTTGACTCTCTCCCACCTGGCAATCTGATGATCTGGACAGATTGGTCTGTTCCTTTTGAAAAATGAGGCTCTGGTGTACTTGCCAACTGCTCTCTTTGTGAAAGTAAGACTACCCTTTCCTTCCAGGCAGACTCAGTATGTTCAAGTTTTTCCGCTGAAGCCTGCGTCATTCTACAAGCTCTTTGCTGGTCTCGGCAGCGCCAACAAGTCTGCCATTTCTTTTTTCTTCCTCTCCGACTCTCTCTCTGTCCTCTCCTCCGTCTTTCCTTTTACCTCACTTTCTCTGGTAGATCTGGCAGGAACTGTTTTTTCTTTCCTCCCCTACCATCAGGCTGCAATGGGTCCCCGGACACTCGTTTCTCCCGAGAAACGACGCGGCAAATGAGCTGGCCAGACGAGAAGCGCTACTCGTGCCATCTGCAATCCCTTGTAGTCTCTCTCGTATCTACTCTATTCTTTTCTCGGACTGAAGGCGCACTCTCACATCAAAAGTCTTTGACTCACAGGTTCCCTTGGTTTATACTAAAAACTTGTGCTCCCTCGTCACGCTCGCTGTGTGTCCTCTCTCGTCTTTGCTGCAACGGACACAGCCTTGTGCTAAGCTCATATCTGACTAAAATTGGTAGAATCGAGAATCCTTCATGCAGCGCCTTTGAACATCCGTCCCAGGACACCTCTCATCTCATTTTGCGTTGTCCTGCTACGGACTCTTTGCGCCGCTCGCTCTTTGGCGACTCTGGCTCTCTCTACAAGCTCTGGTCCAGACCCTGAAGAGTTTCTCGGATTCTGGGGCTCCATGGTCTTCAGTCATGCCCCTATCTTTGGGGTCGAGTGACAACAACAATAGCGTTACGAAGAGTGCGAAGTGACCAGTCCGTGGTCGTGTCAGCAGAAGCCATTATACTACATAATATCACATCACAAGCTATAGATAGAATCTTGTTTTTGCCCTTCCATACACCTGCAACGTAACAATCTGAGTGATGAACTGGCAATCTGTCTGTTACGAGGTCACTTCTTGTGCTTCGTGCCATGTAAGTGATATAGAAATGAAATGTAAACTAGAAATTCGTTCAACAATCTTGAAAATGTCGTTTTTCTTATACTAGGATATGCCAATGAGCTCGCACAACTGCCGCCCGTTCCGAGTTATGACGAAGTTATGCAACGAAAGCAAGTGTATCCAACAAAGGTGCCCCAGCCACCTGTAATGACGCCAGTGATGGTGCAGGTTAGTAAATTGCTAATTTGGTAACCTCATGAGTAAGCCACGCGATCAGGTTCAAGCTTGAGATGTTATCGTATATTTTCAAGTCACGACTGTTGAGTAAGATTTCGTAGGCTACCGATCACGTTTGCGACTGGGTTTTGATGAATTCAATTTTTCTTGAAGTATAACTACATGCCTTAGAAATAAACGGTCAAGACATTTAGCACTTTTTATCATAGCAAAGGAGAAAGGAGGTGTATGGAGAATCAACTTTTATATCGATAACAAACTTACAATGGTACAGTTATATCATCATACATCACAACCGTAAGAAAGTAGCAGCAAAATTAACTCAAAAATATTGCAGTTGTTTCCCATCCATTAATTTAAGATGGAAGCATTGTGTAATGCATGGATTCCTATCCATTTTGTTTTCGTTACCCATTTTTGATTCGGAAAATTCCCATTTCTTGATATTTCGCTCCAAAACGTAGGTTCTATTTCCAAGTCTGAATTGTTGCGTTTTTAATTCTAATTAAAGACAATGTATTTTTTGGAGATCAACTTTTCGACTTTTTCCAAATCTATAATGACTTATGTTTTCCCCGTCAAAGAATTAAATTTGAACCCGCGATCCCGAAGTTGTGCTATTGCCCACTAGGGAGCAGTAGCCCATCGGTTGAGAACCACTGATGTAAAGCATCCAGCATCAGGAGCCAGGCAATTTTTTACAGTTGGACCAAACATGCGATTTCTAGTCAGGAAATATTTTGTGTGCAATTTTCTTGTTACCCTTGCCTTTGCCAAATTTTTCCTCAAAAATTTGTCAACGTGTTTCGTTTTATTGACTTTTCTACCATAGATTGGCACACGACCAAATATAAAGCGTACCTACGACCAAGAAACAATGGAGAAAGAAGGTAAGAACATTTTTCTTTTTGTGTGTTATATGAAAGGCTTCCAGGACAGGGGCTCCAAGCTAACAACAGTTGTTTGAACGTGCTTGGTATTAACCTGCTTTCTGTTTAAAGTGATTTACTGCTTGTTTTAATCTGTTAAACAAAGGAAATCACCGCAAAGTTTGCTAAGGAATCAAAACGCAGCCAACATAAAGTGAGAACGCACGAGCATTCTAGCGATGGGTTGTCATTAAACGTTGCTCCAACCAGCTCGAGCGAATTGCCATCACTGTAGACCAAAACCAATATCAAGAGAAAACTTTTTATAGGATTTGCCACTGCAGTCCCGCAAGAGCCGCCTATTTCACTGAATATTGTCGATGTTGGCCAACAAGCGTCTGAAACAATACCAGAGGTAAGTTTATTGTTTGGTCACTATTGCCTGATGCCACGCACGCCAGCGGCGGCGTTGTCATTTTTGTCAGGCAAGGCCTATCCTTTTCTGAACTTTCTACTTCCTCTCTTTCTTCGCTCGATCCCTACTCTGATTATGTTGGGATCAACATCTCTCTTAACAACTCCTCCTCAGTGTCATTTCTCAATGTGTACGCCATCCCTATTCGCTCCTCCCCAATGGATGGCAGAACCGATTCCTTTTCTCCCTCCATTCTTCCTTTTCCAGAAATCTCTTCATTCTGGGGGACTTCAATTGCCATCACCCCCTTTGGGACTCAAGAGGTACTTCCGACCCCGGCAGGGAGGAAGTATTCGACTGGGTCATTTCATCTGACCTCCTCCCCCTCAATGACCCTGACACACCCACTCTTTTCCATCGCTCCTTTGGCAGTCGCTCCTCTCCTGACATCTCCTTTGCTCCTTCTACTCTTGGTTTTTCTTGACCGTGGGAGGTGTTTCAGGATTTGGGTTTTGACCATCTACCAATTCTTCTATCTATTCCTCTCTCCTGTTATTTGCCCCAACAAGCGTCCCCCTTCCTTCAATTTTCAGAAAGCTCGCTGGGATGGGTTTGCCTCATACTTTGACTCTCACTGTCCTTCTGCAGACGAATACTCGTCTCTTTGTCTTTCCTTTGCTGCTGCTCTCTTTACCTCTCTGGCAACGAATGCGGCCAAATCTTCCATTCCTTTCGGCCGCATCAAACGCCCTCCTAAAGCCTGTTGGTCTGCTGAGGTGGAACAAGCGGTTAGTGAAAGACGCAAGGCTTTCGCTGCCGCTCACAGAAGTGATGAATATCGCCAGGCTTACATCTCCGCCTCTCGACACGCCTCGTCAGTCATCGCCAAGGCCAAGGCTGAGGCATGGCAGACGATTTGCTCTTCTCTTTCACCTAGGTCTAATCCTAAATCTGTACACTCTTTTCTTCGCTCTATCGCTGGCTCTCCTTCCTCCTCTCCTCTAACTTTCCTAACTGTTTTTCTCCCAGGGAATCGGCTTCGGTTTATGCCGCTTACCTGCGATCCCAGTTTTTTGTTTCTCAGTTAAAGGCGCTGCGCAGCAGAGCCAGAGGCTACCTCACTGAGCTCCGCCGAGCCACGTGCTCGGAAAAGTCCCACTCTTCCTTTTGCTCTTTTTTCTCTCCCGTGGAATTTCTTGCGGCTGCCTCCAATCTTACCTCATCCACTGCCACTGGCCCAAACAAAGTTGCCTATTCTATGCTAAAGCACCTTCCTCGCTCTGGCATGGATTTTCTTCTCCACATCTTCAATCTTTCCTGGTCTTCACATTCCTTTCCTTCCATCTGGAAGACATCTTTCATTATTCCCATACACAAGATGGGAAAGCCTCTCGACTCTCCTGCTTCCTTCCGGCCTATCTCTCTCACCTCCTGCGTATCAAAGCTGTTTGAACGCATCATTCTATCCCGTCTACTCTTCATTCTGGAATCTAATTTCCATTCTCTCTCCCCGCCAGGCCGGTTTCCGCCCTGGTCGGTCTACACTCGATCAAATTCTGTTCCTTTCTCGGTCCATTTCGGATGGGTTTAAGAAACCCAGGCCGGGCTCTCGGACGATCCTGTCTACTAACGATTTCTCCAAAACTTTTGACTCTGTCTGGCATCCCGCTATTTTCCACAAACTTATTTTGGCTGGCCTCCGTCCTTGCTTTGCTCGTTGGACTCAATCTTTCCTTTCTGATAGGCGCGCTTGTGTGGTTTTTCAAAATCACAAAAGTCGTTGCTTTCGAGTCCGTCGAGGTGTTTCACAAGGATCCGTTCTTGGCCCTGTACTTTTCTCTCTCTTCATTAATGATCTTCCGGCTTCCCTGCTTTCTTCCGTCAGCTGCTCTCTTTACGCTGACGATCTGGCCATTTGGCCCTCCTACCTCTCGGTCCCCATTCCGGTGGAGGCCACACAAGGAGCTCTGTTTCGATCGGAGCGCTGGTCTGAGTACTGGTGTCTTCCTCTCAATCCGAGCAAATGTGAGGCTTCCTTCATCTCAGTGGATTCCCACCAAGCTAATCTCCAGCCCAACCTCGTCCTACTCGGCTCCCGCCTCCGTTTCAATCCCACTCCAACTTTTCTCGGGGTCACCTTCGACCGCACTCTTTCCTTTTCTAAGCAAGTATCTTCGCTGAAGGCCAAGTTTTTCCCACGTCTCAAGGCCTTACACTGTATCTCTGCTTCCTCATGGGGCCCCTCTAAGGAGTCCCTTTCTCTTCTGTATAAATCTATTCTTCGGTCCCTTCTCACTAACGCTTCACCCGGATGGTTTCCGTTCCTAAGCGCTACCAATCCTACCAAATTGGAACGCCTCCACCGAGCGGCCAGTCGCGCCATCACCGGCTGCCTCTCGTCGTCCCCTATCCCACATCTTCTCTCTGAGGCTTCTCTACCTCCCCTACGAGTCACTCTGACTCACTTCACTCTTTTTTCTTATGAGCGGGCTCTTTGTCTTCCAACCTCCTTTCCTATTTCATGTTTGGCCAGACTTGGAGTGAAACCAAGGCTCTGCAGATCGTCCTGGAGAGCTTTTGCGTCCACTCACCCGCTCATGCTTCTTTCTACTTGTTCTAGGAATGCTCTTGTTGTTTGCCCTCCCTTTCCTCCTTGGAATCTGCCCTCGTTCACCGTGGAGTCTACCCTTTCCTGTCCATGCACTCGCTCTGATCCCCTTTCCTCTCGCCCATCTTGACTCTCTTCCCCCTCATGATCTGGTGCTTTGAACAGACGGCTCTGTTCCTTTTCCTTTTGGCAAGATGGACTCCGGCGTTCTTGCCAACTGCTCTCTCTGTGGCACTGAGGCCACTCTTTCCTTTTCGGCAGGCCCAGTATGTTCAAGTTTTTCCGCTGAAGCCTGCGCCATACTGCACGCCCTTTGCTGGTCTCGGAAGCACCAACAAGTCTGCCATTTTTCTTCTCTTCTCCTATTATGTGACTCTCGTTCTGTCCTCGCCACCGTGTTCTCTCCTCCATTTTTCCTCTTATCTCAAACTCTGTGGCAGATCTGGCAGGAAATGTCTTCTTTTTGCTCCTGTTCTATCAGGCTACAGTGGGTCCCCGGGCACTCATTTCTCTCGGAGAACGACGCGGCTGACGAGCTTGTCAGACGGGGAGCGCTGGTTGCACCTTCCGCAATCCCTTGTAGTCTCTCTCCTCTGATCTCTCGTATCCACTCTCGTCTTATCTCAGACTGGAGGCGTACTGTCTCATCAAAGTATTTTGACACACAGGTTGCCTCGATTTCCACTGAGGAACTTGTGCTCCCTCGTCATGCTCGCTGTGTCCTCTCTCGTCTTCGCTGCAATGGACACAGCCTTCTTTTAGGTTCTTATCTCTCTAGGATTGGCAGAATCGAGAATCGTTTTTGCAGCGCCTGTGGACACTCGTCCCAGGACATCTCTCATCTCATTCTGCACTGTCCAGCTACGGACTGTTTGGGCCGCTCACTCTTTGGCGACTCTCTGTACGACCTCTGGTCCAGACCCTAGGGAATTGCCCGGCTTCTTGGGCTCCATGGTCTTCCGCCATGCCCCCATGCCTCGGAAGGGGTCGGGTAATCAACAACAGCACAGACTCTTGGTGTACACTAACCTTCACTTCAAAGCTTTTCCAAATACACGGATCCCACACTCTCACTTGTCTTTGCTCCATCATACCAATTTACATCTTCTCGAACGATTACTTTTAATGGATTGTTTTTCCCATATTTCTATAAAATGCGCAAGAAACCTTGTTTCTAAAGATGCTCTATACATTTTTGATAGTATCTATAACGCTTCAACTCTTGAAACGTCCCTCCAGAGAAGCGAAAAATAAATTTGCAACGAGTCCAGCACTTGAATGGCTTGAGTCAGTTTGAGTGTTACAACCTTCGAGTCCAAGACTTTTGGAACCGTGATTCGAATAAAGTCCGAGTTCCTAAGATACTCAAGTCTAATCCCAGTTCACCAAAGCTCGAGTCTTTTTCAGGTCAAGTGTAGTAGTAGTTATTCAGTTTTGGTCCGTTATTGTTCCCTTAGAATAGATGGCCGGATTCACCCTATTCCTTCTGCAATTGCTCGCACTCCGTCTCTCCACTTGTCTCGATTCAGGGCATCCTCTTTCTTCAAACCAATCCTCTCTGTCTCCTCCTTCAATTGATTCTTCCAGGTCTTCTTCAGTCGTCCTCGCTTTCTCTTGCCACTCACTTCAAGATCCAGATCAACCCTTAAAACACTATCGTCATTCCTCCTCAGCACATGTCCATACCATCTAACTCCATTCGCTGTTGCTAATCGGTCTATAGTTTCCTTCAACCCCAACATGCCAATTTGTTCTTCATTCGTCTTTCTGTCAACAACTTTCTGACCGTATATGGCTCTCACCATAGCTCTCTCCGTTCTCCTTAAAATTGCATTTTCATTTTCTTTTAAACATCATGCCTTACTTTCATACACTATTGCTGATCTTATGCAACAAAAATAAACTTTATCTTTTATGTTCCTTGCATGTAGGAAACGAAAACCATGTTACGTGGAAGTTATCTTTACACATAATCACATGTGCATGACGTCATAATTAAAATCAAAGCTATAGGCATTTGCAAAATATAGGAGTCTTTTATAATGAAGACGGGCGTCAAGTTCGAGTCTCCCATAGTGAAGACTTGAATCAATTCCGACTTCTTTACAGTGAAGACTGGAGTCGAGTCATAGTCCTAAAATTTTTACCAGTGGACCCTAGTCTTTACAACTCCAGTGCAAAGATGATATAACGATGCAGATAATTTGCTGATTTAATTCAGTTTTTTGACTTAACAGAAATCAGCGAAGGAGTCACAACCGATGGAACGAATACCTGAGGAAGGGGCTGCCATGGTAAGTAAACATAATGCTCAAAGTTGTAACTAGGGCAAAGGGCGTTGAGCATGGATGTAGCAAAGTCTTTCAACAGATTACGCCTTTAAGGTGCTAAAGACTGATTTGAAGATAAATTTTTTTGATGATCATTTATTGAGGCTTTTGCTCTTGTAAGACAGGTAACAATGGCCTTGACAACGCTATTGTAATAATTAAGGCCAAGCTTTAACTTTTAGTTTAAAGCTGATGTTTGTGTTCAGTACTGACTTTAAAATCACTCATACAAAGCAAGCCAGATTGTTTTTCTCCAATTAGCAGTCACTACCAGTAAGTTAATAACCAGTTTTTATCTGAACTGATGTGTGCATGTTTACTTGCGATAAAGATACCGTTACCTAAATTTTTTTGCATTTGTTTTAACAAATCTATATCAGTTTTTACTATTTTTGTTGTGGTCTGAAGTTCGTCGTAGTATAATAGTTGATCGACTTTGACTTGATGTTGGTTTGAAAAGTAAATATTTACCAAATTATTTAAAAGTTCTGGAATCATAAACTCATGTTTACAAAATAGAAAAGTGCTTTCTAGAACATGCTGTGTAGTTTTGCTATGAATTTTTAAAATATTTCGTATTATAATTTTAGAAACGGATTTTACACAGCTTGTTAAAATAGCTTTTTCCTCTTTAAAGAATTGCTCGATTTTAGGGCACTTTTTTATTAGTTGGAAAAGTTTGTGGGTGTTAAAAAATTTTATTGTATTAATATTAGAATCATTGTGTTATTAGAATCTTGAAAATGGAGCGCCAGGTGATGCGGTATCGATGTTAACATCAGAAGCGTTGTCTAAAGCAAGAATATCGATCTCAGATGTGTGTAATGACAACAATGAATTGGTTAGCAGGGTAAAAACTGCTGCAATTGGAAGCCGTCGATCTATTGAATTAGACAAAGGACATTTAACCAGTGATGAAAGTCACAAAGAAACTGCTGAGATATCACGATCACCAGATGTTGCAACTGAAAGTCAAAGTTATCGTTCCCGTTACTTGCACCGAGTTTCGACAACAGATGAATTAATTAAACGAAGATTTGTCGCGTCTACATTTAGCGATGAAGAACGCGAAGATGAAACCATGAATTCTCCACGCGATACTAACGGTTACTCAGCGGAAAGTTCAATGTATTTGTCAACATTACCACACATAAGCTATTCGACCAGCAATGAATTTGAAAATCAAGAAAAATCTTCTGATAGTTTGGACTGCCAATCTTCTAAAAGACCTGCTAACAAAAGTTCATTGCAAGAAACTGCGAGTTCGACTCTTCTTAAAGAAAAATTTTCTGTTGAACGTTTGCGTCAAATTACTTCAAAATCAACAGCGGACACAACTTCTATTTGTAATTTGTCATCTGATGAACGTTTAAGTGCACGTTCAATACCGACAAATGAAAGTGACTTTACCTTTCAAAAATCCGTAAGACTACAAAAATTAACAAGATCTCGCCATCAATACACCGATGAAAACTTGAGCCGACACGATGTTTCTTCTGAAAGCTTAAGTGAACGCACTGGTTACTTCAATAATATTGACTACACTTATCAGCGATCTGAAGATTTGAGTGAACGTTCGGATCTGTCAAAAAAAAGTGGCAACTTCTTTCAACAATGTGCGATGCTGAAGATGGGCACAACTCCAGTTCGAAATCTATCTTCACCCGACAGTTTGAGTGATCGTTCTCTTGAGAGCAATGGCAGCGATTATACCATTCAAAATTCAGCGAAACTCGGTGGAAAGTCTAGCAGATTTCGAGAGGCATCTTCTACTGAAAGCCTGAGTTCTCATACCGGTAAACTCAGAATGCGATTAACACCAATACGAGATATATCCTCAGCCGACAGTTTGAGTGAACGATCTGTTGAGACTGATAATAGTGATTACACCGTTCAAAAATCAGCGAAACTCGGTGGAAAGTCCAGCAGATCTCGAGAGGTATCGTCTACTGAAAGCCTGAGTTCTCATACCGGTAAACTCAGAATGCGATCAACACCAATACGAAATATATCCTCAGCCAACAGCTTAAGTGAACGATCTGTTGAGACTGATAACAGCGACTACACCGTTCAAAAATCAGAAAGACTTGAAAGAAAATCTGCCAAATCGAGAAAAACATCTTTAGCAGAAAGCTTGAGTCAGCATTCTAGAAAGCAAAAAGGGGACATAACTCCGATTCAAAGTCTATCTTCAGCTGACAGTTTGAGTCGACAAAGCAGAAGGCTCAGAAGACCTCCAATACCAATTCAAAGTCAATCTTCATTCGAAAGTCTGAGTGGACGATCTGCGAAAACGGATGGCAGCGACTATACAATTCAAAAATCTGTTAGGCTTGCAAGGCAATCTAGCGGATCCCAATATACATCTTCCGCAAAAAGTTTCAGTCAGCGTAGTGGAAAGTTGAAAGTGCGCTCAACTCCAATTCGAAATCTGTCATCTGCTGAAAGCTTGAGCGAAAATTCTATCGAGTCCTACACAAGCGATAATACTTCTTTGCAATCTCTAGTCTTCCAATGAAAGAAATTTTAAGTTTATGATTTCTTAAAATTTGTAAATGCTTGGTATTGACTATTATGTGCTGAAGTGAAGTTTTTAGCTAAATAAATTTGTATTTTTGTGGAAGAATTTTTTTTGCCTAAAGTCACAGCTTCAAAAGTAATAGGCATAGCCAGTAGAGGAAGGACAAGAGAACCATGACAGCTAAACGTTGTGAAAATTTAAGGTACTAAAAAGTTCAAAGAGTGTGATAACTGGTTAGTAGGCTATACTTTTGTCTGCGTTTGTAGTACTCCACATTGTTCATGAACTCGCGTTTGCGCTCTATCTCTCTTTTATAACTATATTTGCGCCTTAAATTAGCATTGGCTTTCCATCCTTTGTTTTCCATCAAAGACTACCAACAAACAACTCAATATAGTCATTGACCAATAAATCCCAAGCTTGCTTTCCTTTATATGAATAAGTCGTTGAGCTCCTATCTTTGCTTAGTTACAAATTACATTTGCGCTACTAAATTAACAATAACTCTAACAGTTGAAAAAAATATTTCAACTCAAACAGCACTATAGTCTACTGTACGAGCTAACAAAAGCTTTAGAAAATGCTTAATCAAACTCATAAGACAAATGGTTCTATGACGTAACAATTAAAATTTTGTATTGAGACTAAGAAAGCAGTGCTTCAAATATAGTCGCATTCTCAGATACTACAGCAAAGCGAATTGTACGGCAGTAATTTTAAAGAAAGCAGCCTTTGAACATTTCTCGAAAAAGCTTTCAACAAGTCTCTACACCCAGCACTTCTTGAAAAAATAAAGCATCCTAATTCTACGGACAAGCGTTTGTGGTGACATTGTCTTTGACCCCAAAGGAGTACTAATGGGAGGTCTACAGTTATTTTCAAATAAATAAGGCGGTTGTTAGCTTTTAGTTGAGCCTAATTTTGCTCTCCTCCGTTATTAAGAAATACGACTTCGGTAAAATTTGTTTGAGAAAATGACATCAGCAACTCTATTTCAACACTCATCCCGGGATAGCAATCGATGGTGCCATGTTTCATGTGTTTATGCCCAATAGTTTCGCTGTAGTTGCCACTCGCACCCATTTTCAGAGCAGAGCTTTCTAGATTATATGTAACTTCATTCCGTTCATTGATGGCAATAAATTAAAACAATCAAGGTTTGAAGGAAAATCTAAAGCAAATAAAAGTCCTTGTTTGAACAAATATTTTGCTATTCTACTTTAAAAGTATGAAAGCGGGACAAAATCGAAGAAATTATTCATTCGGAGAGACAAGACCCCTGGCTGCATTGCACCTACATTTAGTTCATTACTGTACTAATAAACTGCATCTTGGCGATTAAAGTATACTAGACTAAAAGAAGCAGTCTGAGCCGCCGCCCCAACAACAAACAAAATAGGGGGACGCAACATGAACCTTTTAGACTAGTGGTTTTCAACCTTTTTAAAACGATCCAAATTTTCTAAAAATTAAGTTTTGTAAAATCTCGCGACCCAAAGATATGCTTAAATACTAAAAAACTAATGGTGAAAACTTTTTACGACAAAGCAAAAAAATGGATACTGATAAGATTATACGTCGCGCTATTACTCATTTCCACACAATTATTATTACGCAACAGCAAGCACGTAGCCAGAACAATATTTGTCGGAGAATAATTTTTCCAGTAATTTCATTATTTTAAAGAAAAGTTGATAAAAATAATAATATTTTAATCAACGTTCGTTTGGAATTAATTAGGTAAATTTTGCATCCTGAGTTTTTCGAAATGACTTCGACTGCGACTTATGTAATTCTGCACCAATCAACAGCCGCCTCAACGTGGTGGTGCGCTCCCCGGCCCCGTTTGGGTTGGGTCGAAATCGCTGTTGGCTTTCCCGAGGGTCCCAGTTACCCCAGGCACTCCCTTTATTTTTTTGTTATGCTGCCCCCTGAACGACCGCAGAAGGGCAGCACACAGCATCTACAAAATCGGTCGCCTGTTTTCCCTTTTTCTTTTCTCCTTCCTCCTCTTGTCCTTCTTCGTCTCCTTATTCTCCTCTGTGTGCGCTGGAAATGTGACCTGGCGGGGCAAGTCAGTGCAATGCTGGGCTTGCTTTGAATGGGTCAATCTAAGGTGCACACAACTTTCATTGTCCAAATTCAGAGCTTTAGGTAGCTCTGACTCTTGGAGCTTCCCCCCCTGCCATAACACTGTGACTCCCTCTTCGGACTCCTCCGACATGTATACCTTCACTGTGGAATCTGGCCCCCCTCTGCCAATGCTGCACTCTCGCCCCACCCTCGTCTACAAACTTCTTATCCTCCATCTGCCCATTCTATATACTCTTCCTCTTCCCCCCACCACCGTCCCTTGCTCCTGGCCGTCCTTCTGCAGTTTCTGCCTTCTCTCCTCCCACTGACTCTCTCAGGGTTCTTCAATGGAATGCTGGAGGTCTCCGTGCCAGGAGCACTGAACTACTTCACTTTCTCTCGTCCAATCCTGTCGACCTCATCTGCATTTAGGAATCCAATCTTAACTCTCTTAGTCTCTCCGGATTCCTGGATTCTATGCTCTGCGTTCTAATCCCACCCACTCCCGGTCTGGCATTCTCTCTCCCGATACCACGCACGCCAGCGGCGGCGTTGTCATTTTCGTCAGGCAGGGCCTATCCTTTTCTGAACTTTCTACTTCCTCTCTTTCTTCGCTCGATCCCTACTCTGATTATGTTGGGATCAACATCTCTCTTAACAACTCCTCCTCAGTGTCATTTCTCAATGTGTACGCCATCCCTATTCGCTCCTCCCCAATGGATGGCAGAACCGATTCCTTTTCTCCCTCCATTCTTCCTTTTCCAGAAATCTCTTCATTCTGGGGGACTTCAATTGCCATCACCCCCTTTGGGACTCAAGAGGTACTTCCGACCCCGGCAGGGAGGAAGTATTCGACTGGGTCATTTCATCTGACCTCCTCCCCCTCAATGACCCTGACACACCCACTCTTTTCCATCGCTCCTTTGGCAGTCGCTCCTCTCCTGACATCTCCTTTGCTCCTTCTACTCTTGGTTTTTCTTGACCTTGGGAGGTATTTCAGGACCTGGGTTCTGACCATCTACCAATTCTTCTATCTATTCCTCTCTCCGGTCTTTTGCCCCAACGAGCGTCCCCCTTCCTTCAATTTTCAGAAAGCTCGCTGGGATGGGTTTGCCTCATACTTTGACTCTCACTGTCCTTCTGCAGACGAATACTCGTCTCTTTGTCTTTCCTTTGCTGCTGCTCTCTTTACCTCTCTGGCAACGAATGCGGCCAAATCTTCCATTCCTTTCGGCCGCATCAAACGCCCCCCTAAAGCCTGTTGGTCTGCTGAGGTGGAACAAGCGGTTAGTGAAAGACGCAAGGCTTTCGCTGCCGCTCACAGAAGTGATGAATATCGCCAGGCTTACATCTCCGCCTCTCGACACGCCTCGTCAGTCATCGCCAAGGCCAAGGCTGAGGCATGGCAGACGATTTGCTCTTCTCTTTCACCTAGGTCTAATCCTAAATCTGTACACTCTTTTCTTCGCTCTATCGCTGGCTCTCCTTCCTCCTCTCCTCTAACTTTCCTAACTGTTTTTCTCCCAGGGAATCGGCTTCGGTTTATGCCGCTTACCTGCGATCCCAGTTTTTTGTTTCTCAGTTAAAGGCGCTGCGCAGCAGAGCCAGAGGCTACCTCACTGAGCTCCGCCGAGCCACGTGCTCGGAAAAGTCCCACTCTTCCTTTTGCTCTTTTTTCTCTCCCGTGGAATTTCTTGCGGCTGCCTCCAATCTTACCTCATCCACTGCCACTGGCCCAAACAAAGTTGCCTATTCTATGCTAAAGCACCTTCCTCGCTCTGGCATGGATTTTCTTCTCCACATCTTCAATCTTTCCTGGTCTTCACATTCCTTTCCTTCCATCTGGAAGACATCTTTCATTATTCCCATACACAAGATGGGAAAGCCTCTCGACTCTCCTGCTTCCTTCCGGCCTATCTCTCTCACCTCCTGCGTATCAAAGCTGTTTGAACGCATCATTCTATCCCGTCTACTCTTCATTCTGGAATCTAATTTCCATTCTCTCTCCCCGCCAGGCCGGTTTCCGCCCTGGTCGGTCTACACTCGATCAAATTCTGTTCCTTTCTCGGTCCATTTCGGATGGGTTTAAGAAACCCAGGCCGGGCTCTCGGACGATCCTGTCTACTAACGATTTCTCCAAAACTTTTGACTCTGTCTGGCATCCTGCCCTTTTCCACAAACTTATTTCGGCTGGCCTCCGTCCTTGCTTTGCTCGTTGGACTCAATCTTTCCTTTCTGATAGGCGCGCTTGTGTGGTTTTTCAAAATCACAAAAGTCGTTGCTTTCGAGTCCGTCGAGGTGTTTCACAAGGATCCGTTCTTGGCCCTGTACTTTTCTCTCTCTTCATTAATGATCTTCCGGCTTCCCTGCTTTCTTCCGTCAGCTGCTCTCTTTACACTGACGATCTGGCCATTTGGCCCTCCTACCTCTCGGTCCCCATTCCGGTGGAGGCCACACAAGGAGCTCTGTTTCGATCGGAGCGCTGGTCTGAGTACTGGTGTCTTCCTCTCAATCCGAGCAAATGTGAGGCTTCCTTCATCTCAGTGGATTCCCACCAAGCTAATCTCCAGCCCAACCTCGTCCTACTCGGCTCCCGCCTCCGTTTCAATCCCACTCCAACTTTTCTCGGGGTCACCTTCGACCGCACTCTTTCCTTTTCTAAGCAAGTATCTTCGCTGAAGGCCAAGTTTTTCCCACGTCTCAAGGCCTTACGCTGTATCTCTGCTTCCTCATGGGGCCCCTCTAAGGAGTCCCTTTCTCTTCTGTATAAATCTATTCTTCGGTCCCTTCTCACTAACGCTTCACCCGGATGGTTTCCGTTCCTAAGCGCTACCAATCCTACCAAATTGGAACGCCTCCACCGAGCGGCCAGTCGCGCCATCACTGGCTGCCTCTCGTCGTCCCCTATCCCACATCTTCTCTCTGAGGCTTCTCTACCTCCCCTACGAGTCACTCTGACTCACTTCACTCTTTTTTCTTATGAGCGGGCTCTTTGTCTTCCAACCTCCTTTCCTATTTCATGTTTGGCCAGACTTGGAGTGAAACCAAGGCTCTGCAGATTGTCCTGGAGAGCTTTTGCGTCCACTCACCCGCTCATGCTTCTTTCTACTTGTTCTAGGAATGCTCTTGTTGTTTGCCCTCCCTTTCCTCCTTGGAATCTGCCCTCGTTCACCGTGGAGTCTACCCTTTCCTGTCCATGCACTCGCTCTGATCCCCTTTCCTCTCGCCCATCTTGACTCTCTTCCCCCTCATGATCTGGTGCTTTGAACAGACGGCTCTGTTCCTTTTCCTTTTGGCAAGATGGACTCCGGCGTTCTTGCCAACTGCTCTCTCTGTGGCACTGAGGCCACTCTTTCCTTTTCGGCAGGCCCAGTATGTTCAAGTTTTTCCGCTGAAGCCTGCGCCATACTGCACGCCCTTTGCTGGTCTCGGAAGCACCAACAAGTCTGCTATTTTTCTTCTCTTCTCCTATTATGTGACTCTCGTTCTGTCCTCGCCACCGTGTTCTCTCCTCCATTTTTCCTCTTATCTCAAACTCTGTGGCAGATCTGGCAGGAAATGTCTTCTTTTTGCTCCTGTTCTATCAGGCTACAGTGGGTCCCCGGGCACTCATTTCTCTCGGGGAACGACGCGGCTGACGAGCTTGTCAGACGGGGAGCGCTGGTTGCACCTTCCGCAATCCCTTGTAGTCTCTCTCCTCTGATCTCTCGTATCCACTCTCGTCTTATCTCAGACTGGAGGCGTACTGTCTCATCAAAGTATTTTGACACACAGGTTTCCTCGATTTCCACTGAGGAACTTGTGCTCCCTCGTCATGCTCGCTGTGTCCTCTCTCGTCTTCGCTGCAATGGACACAGCCTTCTTTTAGGTTCTTATCTCTCTAGGATTGGCAGAATCGAGAATCGTTTTTGCAGCGCCTGTGGACACTCGTCCCAGGACATCTCTCATCTCATTCTCCACCGTCCAGCTACGGACTTTTTGGGCCGCTCACTCTTTGGCGACTCTCTGTACGACCTCTGGTCCAGACCCTAGGGAATTGCCCGGCTTCTTGGGCTCCATGGTCTTCCGCCATGCCCCCATGCCTCGGAAGGGGTCGGGTAAACAACAAATGTAATTAATATGATGCCAATGATATGTCCTCAATCTAAGTAAAACCTTTGTGATTATGCATAGTACATGGTTGCGTTCAAACCCGCTTCCAATGAGTAGCAGTAGTAGGACTCGAAGCATTATCTCCAGGTTGGTTGCAAGCTTGTTGTAGTGATGCTCTGTATCCTACAGCTAACAGCTCCTGTGCTTTTGGGATCTAGTTGCTACCAATAAGATACAGCGCATTACTACAGTCCAATTCCATGCAGGCATTAAACTCGCAGTCTCACAATTGCAAGCCACTGCTATATTGCACCGAGCAATGTTGCCGAAGAAATCCAAAGTTTGAAGAGAATTCGAGAAATGATAACGCCTATGATAAAGCTCCGCCATTCCACCTTCACACTAAACTGGTGCAGTGATTTAGTGGTTAGGAGCAGTAGTACTTAGCCTTTGTTTTACAATGCCTCTCTTTATTGGTACTTGTTTTCAAGTCTCGCCACTGATTTTGAAGAAGCGCTAAAAACAATTTAAAAACGGAACCAACTTCTAGAAGTACCCAAGTCAAATATATTCTGCCGGCGCGATGGCGTAGTGGTTAGAGCGTTCGTTTCGCTGTTGGTAGATTTGGGGTTCATTTCCCGAGTGGAGTCATATCAAAAGACCTTAAAAAATGGTATTCACAGTTTCCTTGCTTGGCGCTCAGCAAAATAGGGATAGTGTGGAGAACAAGCCGGCAAACTTGCTTGTTGTGTCGTTGGGTAAGACACTTAACGGGATTCCTGCATATTTATGTGGCTGACAGGTGGTGGGGCCAAGTAGTCAGCGCGACGCCCCAGGGGGTCGCGAAGGACAGTTTGAGAACCATTGTCCTAACCGATGAATAGATTTCACAAAGTGATTGGCAATTTCCGGAATCAATCAAACAAGGAAATCGGAAAGAAAACGAAAATAAACATATTCAGCGAAACTGATTTTCATAAATTTTATGCAAGAGCACTCTGATGTTTAAGAGGATCATTGAGGCGCGTGCTCATATTTAGCTTTGACAATAAAGCTAAACCTCTCAATCTGCGCTTACTCAAAAAGCAGTTTCATATGGTTTTTGCGCCCCGTTTTTTCAAAAATTTTCGGTACGCCAATATTTACGCGTGTTATAATTACAACAGCAGTCGTGGATCCAAGAGATAGAGAGTAGTGCATCCCTCCATTGCTGTTTCAAAGTCGTGGTTTTTTGATTTTATGTTAATTTTCGTTTAAATTATTACTGTTAGAAAAAGTTGACCCTCAGATAGAAGAGAATTTCGCAAATTTCCAATCTTACAAACATAAGTCTGCATCAGCAAGAAAACTCCCGAATAAAAATTCTGTCGAGTCATACCAAAAGACTTTAAAAACTGGTATTCACAGCTTCCCTGCTTGGCGCTCAGCATAGGATAGTGTGGAGAACAAGCCGCCAAGCTTGCTTGCTGTGTCATTGGGCAAGGTACTTAACGGGACATCTTCACCTTTATGTGGCAGACAGGTGGCCCTCCCGTACTTCACCGGATTACAATTGTGAAGTTGCTCACCCAGCATGTCAGACGACTCTTGGGTATCCACCAGTGGCACTCCGCCTTGTTGGTAGTGGGGCTAACAGTCACTCAAGACTGGTTCGAAATGGGCTGCCATCTTTCCCGTAGCCTAATTTCAATTAGGTTGACGGCATAAACCTGAATTGTTGTTCATGCCGTATCTCCATCCCGAGGAAGAGTAGGGGTAACCACAAACAAACAAACAAACAATAAAAATCCTGAATCCTACATGGTCAGTTGGTATTAAAAACAAAACACTCGAATCCCGAGCGTTCCAGGCAGAAACTAATCCTGTAAATATAGATCCCCACCAAAACCAGTTGACATCAACTATAGAACAAACGAATCTCGAGTGTTCCGGTAATCGACTAAACTCACAAATTCACGCTGTTACACCATCAGTCAACATCGAATACAAAACATACGCAACCCTGACGTTCTCGTCACAAACTAACTCTGCAAATATAGAGCCTCTCACTGTCAATCAACGTCAAGTACGAAACATGCCAATCACGAGCATACAAATCAGGCACAAAACTCGCGACCAAAAATATATCGCTAAATTTTTTATATATATTTATTACGAAATTTTTGCAAATAGTTTTTTTTCGCCACGACCATTGCTTTAGTATTTTTTCTGCTACGGTTCCCGGTGCATCTGCCAATAGTCGTATTTTGCGGCTCGCTGGTTGGACGGCTTCAACTATACCAACCCGGTTGAAGCTTAAGCATTGATCTTGACTTCTCTCCTTCAGCATATAAACATATGTTGTTTTACATGCAAACTCATTGTACAATAGCGTCAAGGGGGATCCAAAGAATTCATACTGGCCTAGGCCAAAGATTTTTGAGGTTTAATATTTTTCTAAATGCCGCGTCAGAATAAAAAATGTACCTTTCTCAAAAATAAGGAAAATTTCGCTTTTGAGAAGTAGATTACCAAAAAAACTATGAAAATGGACGCAAAAACGTAACAGATCTCCTCCATAAAATTCATCTTACGTCACTGGTCTTGATCCTCCAAACTTTGTTGCCAGACTTGGGCCAGCCTTTTAATGCCTCTGGCTATTTTTTACTTACCATAACTGAAGCGGCATAATCCATTTCAGATAGAGCAAATATACAGTATGTCGGTCGCGTTCACAGTTTTAGGAGCTGGCTGGTCATTTTGTCTTTTTTGGTGTCGACACTAACATAAATACCACTCTTCGGGAGATCATCTTTTTCAAAGTGGTGGTTTTACCCATCCCCCTTATTGATCTTGAAGCAAATATAAAGACTTTTCTTCGGTGATCAACCTCACTTTGGAGAGAAAATTCTTGACATTTGAGGACTTTGTAGCATTTCTTCGAGTCGTTCACTTTTACTCTAAACTTCTTGACATGTCAGAAAAAATCCTGACGTAGCCGATGTATAATCGCATAAATTTTCCTATAACCGAATAAATATCTGGTATATTCTTTAGCTCGGCTTCACGTTTTGCTTACAGAACTTTAGTCTAACTTTTGTTTTCATCGACGCTTATATTTGCTTTTGTCGGTTTTGTAATTAGATTCACATGACGGTGGAATGGTTGCCAAAGCTCCTCCGTCATGTAAATCTTGGACTGGACGCCATGTCCGTGAGCAATTTTACCCAACTACGTTACCAGCAGAGTTGCCAACTGAATATGTAGAAAAATCCCACAAAAAGGGTGCAAAAACTCTTAAAAATGGCAATTTTTGCCTAAAAAGTCTCAAGATTTTGAAATAATGTTGAGCGTCTTATATTTGACTTCTGCTACACAACTACTTTTCCGAATATTTACGTAATAACTATCATTGCAATGTTGATCTCAAAAAAAATTCTTCCCTTTTGATCTAAAACAAATTCCCAACTTTTGTTCTTTAATCTTTGACAAAAGTTTCTTATCTAAAATTTTCCAAAAACATGCAATTCCACGTTTCCTCACCAAAATCAAGTGATTTCACCAAATAACTGGATCGAAAAAAGGCAAGATTTTATCAAAATTACTCAAATTGCTCTCAAATCTCCTAAGATTTTCCCAACATTTTTGTCGGAAAAAAGTTCAAAAATTCTCTAGTAGCCTAAAAAGTTCCCCACATCTTGGGACGTTTTTTCAAGATTGGCAGCTATGATTGCCAATCTTCACAGACCTTGTATTTTTAACAGTCGTTTTTTTCTTGAAAAAATTTTATTTCCGCAATAATCAAATTCATTTTTTGCGTTTTTGATGAAAGTTAATGTTGGAAGCAATAAAGCTTGAAGTACTTCAACTTTAAATAAAAATAGGTTTTTAGTCAAACTTCAAGTTTGAATGAACAAAATTGGTTTAAATGATCAAAAGTCACATTTCAACAAGCTGCAAGCGTACTTTTCAATTATGTGACGAAAGTTTGTGCCAAGTAAATGTTAAATGGTCGTGAAGAAGTGAAGGTACAACATTGGGACACAAAGGCTATTTGTGATGAAGTTATTCGAACATTACAGTAATCAATATGTTTTACAGCGAGTCACAATGCGGTAACTTATGTGAGGAAAAGTATTGTAAGGTGAGGTCTACTTTCTGTTCCCACAGCTTTTGTTATCACATACTAGTTGTTGAAGATTATATTGCACGGCCAAATTTAGTTGGTAAAGATGTTAGATTCTTCAGTCAGTTGTCACAAAAATGTAACCGATACTACAATAAAAGATTCATGAAAAAGCCTTGCTGAAATATTTCTGTTGATGGTTGTTCTATTTACAACCTCAGGGTGTTTGCTGGTTGAGTCAATTTCTCATTTCATAGGCAGAAACTTTTTTAGGGGAGCATAACAATATAACCTAGTTGAAAAACTTTCAATTCAGTCAGAGTTTGTATACCACATTTTTGAGCACAAAAATATGGTCTAAAGCACTGAATATTTGCATTTTCAATCCGAAAACAAGGTAGAGACCTTTTTCTTTTTTTAGGAGGGTCTACTCTTTGGAAGAGAAATTATAAGCTGTTTTCTCCAATTTTTACTTCTGGATCTTATTATCTTTTGCTTAAAGATCGATTTTTTGAAGATTCTATTAATACTTTTGCCATGCACTTTGGGCCACAGCATTTTAGGTCGAGGACTTCATTTGGCCCACTGACCGCATGTTGCACACCCCTGCTTCAAATTCTATAGGGACCACGGACATCCCTTTCTCCCCGCGGATGCCTTTGCTACAGAGTAACTGAACCAAAAAATTGTTGCTTTTCGTTGAAACCTAGATGACCTGATAACAGCAGCTTTGTAGCCGCCGTATTAGCAAACATTTTTAATGTTATTTACTCTTTTTTTTGTGGAGCGAGAGCAGCTTTATTCAAAAATGTCCTGACCATACCTAGTGATATCTCAGCATTCTTCTTGTATATTTTTGCACGCTTTAATGCTGCGTTACGTCTTCCTTTCCTTGATTTCTTCCGTGATATCTTATGCGTATTATGCAGGGTGGTCAAGGGAATAAAGTAAATGCGATCAGACAATTGAAAAAACCTTTGTATTCAAAATCTAATTGCTTATTAATGAAAATCCTTTTTTTTAGGAAAGCAACAGGCCACAAAATAACGTGGAAGAAGTTCAAGGTGATTTGTCTTTAGCTTATAACGGTGTCCAAAACAGAATTTGTTTGGGGTCCGCAAAAAAACGATTGAAAAAATTTTGTTCAAAAATCAAGGTCAAAATGCGATCCTCATTGACATAGACAGGAGATGCAAAACAGACCATGCCCTCATCCGAAAAATTTGTGAGGTAACTTTTGTGTCTTCCTTTTAAAGGCAATTAAAGTTTTCAAAATACGGTGCCAAAAATTTCCAATACAATTTGCTTCTCCCCGAATTTCATTTCCCATTTTGTCTTTGCGCTCGCTCCTTTCGTTCAAGACGCCACCCAAAATTTGTATCTATTTGTAGAAAATTAGGAGGACTTAAACTTGTCCCTGCTTTTAGATGAGCACCGGGTCCGAAAAATGTTATAGCTGGCTGACATTGGCTTCCGTTTTCCATCAAACTGATCAGCATGTTTTACCAAGAGCTTTGTAAGGTGCTTGAAGCCGGTGGCATAATTAGAAACTATTTTCTTAGAGAGGAAAGGGTGAAGCATTATAAAAGCACAATGTTGTTATCAGGCGACGTTGTAAAACAAAACATTATTAGATCAATCCTGTTCTGAGGAAAGGAGCTGAGCATTGCTTTGGTCTTCAAAACAAATTTTTTTGAAAGTGATCATTTTGCCCATTATAGTCTTAAAAGACTTTGTTATTGGAGATCGACTTTTTAAAACGGAGAATTTCGTCTCCGAAAAAGGCTTTCTCTGCTTCTGCCATTCCGTTTGGAGAAGCACTGCCTTTCATCTCCCCTCCTAATTACTCCGATATTTGTACCCACGATGGTTATTGTTATATTTTGTGTTTGCAGCGCCTGCTCAAGTTAACGCTGCTGTAGATTCTGAACAAGAAAAAACGGAACAAGTAATTTTATTACAATAGAAAAATTTGCTCAAAAATGATCACCACCATCATACGGTACCATACAGCAATCTATTACATCATGTCAATAACCCGCGACCGGTTTCGACCTTATTGGGTCTCATCAGGCGGGTGTAAAAAACACTCAATAATAAACATGCTAAAAAAAACAAATTTGCCATTGGCTGCAAAAAAAATGCAATACAAAACAATATGATACAGCAATACCTATATCATGGGAGTCACATTCAAGGACACACACACATGACATGAACAACAAGTCATATCGGTAAGCCCTAATAGGGGTGTAGGATCATTGTCAAGACTTATCATTAATACATGAGCTGCTAGCCAGCAATTTTCAAGGCAATCTCCTATCAAGAGGGGTCTGCCTCCAGCATCAAAGTACAATAGAAAAATTTGCTCAAAAATGATCACCAGCATCATACGGTACCATACAGCAATCTATTACATCATGTCAATAACCCTTGATTTTATTATGTGTTTTTTTGGGCACGTTTGGCTTAAATACATGGTTATTCCCGTTTATTCTATTGAAATTCAATCTTCTGCACTTCCAAACCACTGACTGTGACGCAAAGCAAAGATAAAGTGTTGTCTGGTTTAGAGTTTCGCCTGACCTTCTAGTTGTTGAACTACTTTTAGTGATTTGACTGCTTCTTTATACCCACTCAGAAGAGGAAATTGTCGTAAAGTGTTTTTTCGTAAAAATGTAGCAACGCAATCGTCAAAGTGAAATCCACAACCTTCCTATCGTTGTCGGTGTAACATCGTCGGGTTAACCCAACGGCTACGTTGTTGATATGCGCTGTACCGGCACTACAACTATCGGCAACTGTGATTTGATAAGTTTCTGCAATAAAAAGTGTTTGACGTGATTTTTTACAGAATACATCTCAAACATCAGTGAAGGCCGAAGAAGTTGAGACTGGGGAAAAAAACAGGCGAAGCCGAGCAGGTGGAACATCAAGCTGAGGAAACAGCTAAAAAAGAGAAATCCACCAGGATGGCCCAGGACTGGCGCCAAAGTTTTGGAGGATCAAGACTAGTGACGTAAGATGAATTTTATGGAGGAGACCTGTTACGTTTTTGCGCCCATTTTCAAAGTTTTTTTGGTAATCTACTTCTTAAAAGCGAAATTTTTCTTTTTGCACAGGAGGAATCCGCTGCAGAAGCACCGTTACATGAAGAAGCGTTAACAGCAGATGCTCCTACACAGGAGAAATCCACTACTGAAGAAGCACCGGAACCAGAGGAAGTACTAGCAGATGTTCCCGTACCGGATAAATCCGCTGCAGAAGAGATACTGGCACGAGAGGAAGTTTCTAAGTTGTAGATGCTCCTGCACAGGAGGAATCCTCAGAAACGCAACAAAATGAAGATTCTGCCGGAGAAAAAACAGCACCAGAAGTTGCTCAATCAAATAAAGAGGATGCTTCTCCTGGAGAAGCACCGATCAATCCTGAAGAGTAAAGCGTTCGTTAATTATGTTCAAGGCCTAATTTAAAAGCATTGGTTTGGGACAAATAGGGAGATTTAATGGGATAAAAGTGGTTAAGTGTTCTCAAAAGAAAGCATTTTCTTCATTAAAAGAAATGTTTTCAAAAAGAAAAATTTCTTCATTTCCTGGAAGTTTGTAAGTCGCTAAAAAAATTAAGTAATAGCACAATTTGATGTCATAAATCAGGGGTGCGAAGCAGCATCTTAGGGGGTGCGAGATGGTCATTCAGACTTATGTGTTGCATTATTGTATTACTGTACTGTCATGCTCAGTCCATCCTGTGCTAATTGTTTTACTTAATCTGTGTCCAACTACAGCATGCCTAGTGCACGACCTTCAATTCAGCTCAAGGTGATGCTGATCTCCAACAAAAAGGTCCACACATGCAATTTCAGCCGTGACTTCAATATTAAGATAATTTTGGGGTGTGAAAACATTATAATAACTTAGGGGTGCTGGCCATTAGAAAGGTTGGAAACCACTGTAATAAATCCTATGCCCATTCTTCTTAAATATGGCCTTGTTATATCGTTGTCCTGTTTTTTTCTTTTCTTTAAATACATGAATTATTAAGCATTTGTATTAAACCAAAAAATAGGTTAAAATCAAATGATTTACCATATAAATTAAAGTAATCTATGCAAAGAAGCTTTCTGAAAGACATTTAACATTTATATGTTATTTTTCTTCCAATTTATTTCGTTCGTACTTCTGTCCTTTTTTTATCTTCATTTTAGTAAATTTGAAGAACTTGTTTATTTAATATTGTTAGACTCAAAAACTTCTGAAAATCACTCTTTATATTTTAAAAACCATTGTCGAAACATACGTATTGATTGAATTAAAACATAGAGCAAGTTTTGTTGCCATGACAACGAAAGTAACGAGAACCCCAAAGGTAGATGGTGACATGGGCGATTAGGGATTTTTATCTTCAGCAGATGTCAAAAGAATTTTTTTTTGTAAAAGAAGTTGTGGATGTTATCAAAAATTTCGATGGTCAAGATTTCAAAGAAAATAACTGTGGGCATCATTAAACTTTCCCTTCCGAATGTAGATTCTGTAAATGATGGAGAAGAGTTTTTGCATGATAATCAATTAAGATCTGGAGATAACAAAATGGTTTCAGTTCCTGGATTTGTGCAAGTAAGTTTAGATAATAAAAATTTAATCTGCAGACAGTGGATCAACAAATAACAATCGCAAATCTAAATCTAGGAGCTCAATCACACACAAAAAGGCCGAATGTATCATCAATCAGTAAAATCTGATCCAAAATACAAAATGAAAATGAAACGAAATCTCCAGCAAAGAAAGGAAGAAAAAAACCAACAGGAAAAACAAGTAAGCATAATAACACCCGTTACAGCAGAATGAAAGTGTAATCAGCATAAACCTAGTTGCAACATTTCAAACGAATTTTATAATCAGGCCGTTCATCAAGGGTAACTGTTTGTTTAATATAAAATATGAGTAAGTTTGAACTGTTTAAACTTTTGACGCAGGATACTTTTGAATTGAAAGCTAAACAAAGCTTAATATATGCTCAGAAACACAATTACTCTAATTGTGACGCACAAGATTACATGGCTTTTGCAGGAATATCACTTTCATCTGGTCACAGCAAATACCCCGGTCAAGAAATTTGCTCAAGTCTAGAATCTAATTTTGAATGTGCTCTGGTTAGAGAGGCAAAGACTAAACATTGACTTATGTCTCTGAAGCAGCATTTCCATTTCAATGACCATTCTAAAATTCAAAACCACTGCACAGATTGTTGCCACAAAATTCAGCCTCTAATTAAATATCTCAACAAAAATTTTATGAGATTTGGATATTTGCACACTGACGATTCCGTCGACAAAAAATAGTTGGATATTTTGAAGTCATCTCATCAAGCAGTTTATCCGTGGAAGCCTGTTCAATTTGGCATTAAAGAATGGGCTTTGTGCAGCAGCTCGGCATATACCACAAATTTTCTGTTCATCAAGGTGCTTTATCATCGCGCAGAGAACGTTCTCCGGGTGTAGAGTTATGATGATGACAATTACGGGTACAGGAACTATAGCGTTCCTTCAGTGCAGTTGGTGACCAATAAGAAGCTAGAGGCTTTTAATAAAGCATAGCTTAGACCGTCACACTTGTGGGACCAAATACTAGGTCCACTGTAGTGGATGGTCTGTCAACCTCTGCGAAGCCGTATCACTCGTGAATGAGTGGCGGTTGTCGCAGGTGCACTAAGTCTAACATCTGCTAGAACAATAGTGCTGTCACAGCCGAGTGGTCACAAGGTCTTACATGTATAGTAATGCAAGAGGCCAGCGATGCACTTAGCAAACTGCAGACAGTGACACTGTTTCGACCTATCAGGTCTCTTCAGTGCAGTTGGTGACCAATAAGAAGACTGTGACAGCACTATTGTTCTAGCAGATGTTAGACTTAGTGCACCTGCGACAACCGCCACTCATTCACGAGTGATACGGTTTCGCAGAGGTTGACAGACCATCCACTACAATGGACCTAGTATTTGGTCCCACAAGTGTGACGGTCTAAGCTATGCTTTATTAAAAGCCTCTAGCTTCTTATTGGTCACCAATTGCACTGAAGAGACCTGATAGGTCAAAACAGTGTCACTGTCTGCAGTTTGCTAAGTGCATCGCTGGCCTCTTGCATTACTATATATAGCGTTCCTTTACTACAGCTTTTCGTTGCTGCTCTCTCAAATGTTTGTACGGTGAAGCTGGCGCAACTGCTTGTATCGATACTTTCTTACTGCGCACAGCTGATGGTAAGCTTTGCCAGGATAAATTGCTCTATATTTGGGAGAAACAATTTTGCCATTTTGTTTGACAATAGCTTCATAGAAATACTGGGAACAATGCTAATAATTTGAGGGCAAGGAAAGGTTTCTTGACTTAACTTAGAAATTTAACGGGAAATTAGAAGAAAACAACATCCCTGCGTAATATCAGTTTTTACCAAAGTTCCCATTTTGTTGCCTGAAGTTATATAGGAGTTACATGTACATCAAGGCAGTAAAACTTTTAAAGAGACGCATCCAAACATTGGTGGGTGAAATTGACCAACTTATTTCTTTTTGATTTTTAAAAGCGAAAAATGCAAGAAGTGAAAAAAAGTGTTAAAGCACAGCGGATGACATGACAGTCGCTGTGACTTTTTGAAATCCTTGATCATAGCTCTTTACAATATATTCCTGATGATGTCACTCTATATTAGTTCTGATGCCAGGCCAAAATTTGGAAAGGGGATATCACTTCCTCTGGCTACGCCATTGATCAAAGCGGTTGCTTTCCAAGTCTTTATTGGCCCGATAATGCTAGACGAATTAAACTTTTACAAAAATTGCAGTTTCCTGCGAGCACAGCACACTAATCTCAAACATATGGCACCCGCACGTTTTACTTTATCAAAAGGCAATAGGTTTTTGTTCCCTTGCTCATCTTATATCAAAGTCACTGCAAAAAAGAAATTATAAAATAACTTTCTCTTTGTAATTCTTCATTGTTGCCCCCTCTTCTTATCAAAACTGTTCTTAACGTGATCCTAGTTTTATACCAGTGTATATATTTGTGAACTTTGCTTAAAGTCACGTTTTGGTATGATTTGAGGTGTAACGCGAATGTGATCTCGACCGAATCAACAAAGGGCTCTGTGGCTTAAACTCAGAGATGGCTATTAAACTATCGCGAGTGATTACCGTAAGCCAACAAAACCCCTACTGGTGCTGAGAGTGAAACAGGCTCTAGCGTCTACAGTAAAAATGTTCTTACAGTGATCTCTTGAGATAGCTATCATCGATCTTTGGTGATCAAAGTTTTAAAGCATATTCTAATAACCTACAGTGTACCACTACCTGCTTACTGTATTGTAACCAAAGCATATGCTTAAATTATTTTGCTTTCCCTGGAGACGTGACATGGGTTGGATTGCCGTATCTATACAAAATTTTGTTTATTCAATAAAAATTTAGCGAATTTGATATTTTACTAATGTTCCGGGCTAAATTATCACAATGCTTGATAACGTTTACCGTGTATATTGTGCATAACAAATAGCTTTGTGACGTCACAACAACGAAGTAGATCTAAGTTTTTTACTAAATGTTTCATCAATTTGTCACGTACCGTATGTAGTGTCACGAGTCAACAAACTTATTAAGCCTCCTTGTTGAAGGAAGAATAGAAAGTATATGTTAACTGCAAAACTAGAAGCAAAGAATTTTCTTTGGAAAAAATCTAAGCCCTGTGGATCATTTCAACGAACTAACGAAATCTTTTAAAACATTTGGCAACTAAAAAATGGATTCCACAGAGTTTTTGGAGCTTCCCCGGTTTGAGCAGCCAACCAGAAAATTGGGAAGAAAACAGAAACATAGAGTGGCGAAGTAAAACTAAAATTTTTATACATTTTCTAAACTTTGATATAGGCGAATGCGCAGAGCCGTTAAGAGATTGATTCTGGGCTTGCTACTAAAGTTGAAAAGTTTGTGGTCCCTTTTTTATTTGGAATCAATTTTCTTTTTCTAAATTGTTATTTTTTTAGGGGGAGGGAAAGAGAGAGGGGAAAATCACATCCTCAGGCTCCCAGACTCACTAAATAATGCCGAGTTCCAAAAATAATTTCGGGCCCTGTTTCGTAAGTAGGCTACTCCTTCCCAACCGTGCAGCTTGTATTGCTGTAGGCCTCAGTAGGCTTTCAGCACCAATAAAACTGTTTTCTGTTTGTAATTTTTACCTCAGGTGTATGCTGAAGTTAAGACTAGTATATTTTGTTGAAAATAATTTCAACACACTCTATGAAATCAAAATTTCTTCAGCGAGCTCTAGACTATTGCGCATGGAGTAAGCGGAGGTAAGGCAGAGTTCCGTTCGCCGTCCGTTTTGTCTTTTTTGGTTCTAACTGCCTCAAAACCACATGGTTGTCTTTCTTTCTTTTGGAACATGTTAGTTTACCGTAAAGGCATTGCTGTGTTTGATATCAGAAATAATTCTTCTACATTCCATTATATCAAGTGCAAAAAGCAGCAGGAGAATTTTTTAATTGTTTGGACTAAAAAAACAAAGATTAACCATTTTACTAGATGGCTGAGTCTGGGGCTGGGGGTGTGTAGCCGAGACAACGGACGTAGACCTATACCAAACATTTATTTCAGTTGTCTTTATTGTCCCAAAAAGTAGCCTTAGCCTATGGGCCACAAAAAGAAGCTGATTAATTCATTTCTGCTCGAATTAATTTTTTTGCACGGTAATTTCAATTTAAAAATTTTTTTGTCGGCTTTTAAATTTGTCAGACTGGCAGATTTGAGGGTCTGTACGCGTACATACGTGTTGTAACACGTTTAATGAGCATTTCCCATGCCCTTGTTTAGGTCTTTATCACTCTAGAGAAATGTATGATGCAATATTGTATCATGCTGCTAATGTGCCACATATGTACCGCTTAAAAATTTTTTAAAAATATGGAAAAACTTCTTCCAAAATAGGGCAGAGCATCGCGATGCTGACAGTTTATACGCCTGTGTCTATTTCTTCAATACACCATTTTTTTAATTTTCCTAAAACATTTTCCAAGTTAGCTATTGTTATGTCATAAAAATCGTTGGTGACATCAGAAATACTATTTTTCACGCCATAAAACACTCAACGTTGAAACAATGATTTTTTTCCTGTTCGCTTCTTTCCTGATCATCATCAATGATGCTTTTCTGATCGATCTTCCCGACTAACTCGTTATATCAATCGGGTCAATCTACTGGGATTGTTTCAACCTTAACTTAATCGCATCGAACCAACGAACCTCAACGCAAGCTGATCAACAGACCGATCCCTCCTAAACTGATCGTTTGACAAAAACATTCGAACAAGCCGATACAATACAAAACTACTACCACTATCACAAACTTTTCACGTACGTGTTTACGATCAAACAGAGGTTTGTCAGTTCCCCTTAACAACAATTTCCATCAAAACACTCTCTCTCTTTATACCCAAATCCTTCATATCCTTTCATCGCTTTAGTGGTCCAATCCATACGTATTCTCATCATTTTTTCAGAAAATATCAAATTGCCATCGCCATTATTTCGACGTAAAAAATCTCCATTTCTAGCTCTATTTTATCACGTAGCTTGAAATCAGTGCCACACAATTGCAATGTTACATCGCTCATCGGTTGCCCTACTTTTACTACTGTTTTGTCAAGCTTGCCGACTGTTGAGCTTTTCAGACCATGTCTCACTTCCATAAAGTAAGGTACCTGCAGGTAATATGGCCACCCTAACAAACTTTCTCAAATTTCTTAAAAACTACTTGAAAGTTTCTGGTCAAACTGTGCATGGAAGTAGAGTAAGTTGTTACACATCATATATCAAACGTTGAAGGTCGGATGAAGTTCAGGGTTTCCATGAGGCTATTTTGAAAAAAAGTTTTTTTTGGGCCATATTAGATGCACATGCAGGTAATAAGGCCCAAGATTGTCAAGCTATTTAAGAAATTTTGTAGACAAACTAATGGATATTTTGTGATGTTTTTGCATTAAATGAAGCATGAAGATGCTCAGGAACATTAACAAGAGATCCTGAACATCTTTTGTAGCTACTGGTTAAATCGTAGGGATCGAAAAACATGCGGGCAAACGTACCCTAAATTTAGATCATTACAATGCTGTACGCAACTAAATTAAAAATTAAGCAATCACATTTTCGTTAAAAGAAAGGTGTACTCCCTAAATTCTCACAATCAAATGGTGTACTCAAAATCACTATAGCGTACATGCAAAGACAGGTGTGTTCACACTTACAGTACTGTATGCACACTAACACAATCACAGGTGCACATTCAATCAAATGGAGGGGGGCCTTATTACCAGCAACGGCTCTCGAACAATTTCATATCAATTAAACTAATGCTTACATCTTTTTAAGCACACAAAACTACTTAGTTTAACTGAAGCAATCCCTTCCTGCCCTGCTAAAAAGAAATTAAAGTTTCCCCAACCATACACCCCATTTTTGGAAGGGTAAAAAATCCTAGATGTTATAAAAACGCTCAATTTCAAGATTTCAAACTTTTGTTTCGCTGTAGCGAACTCATTACTGCACAGATCTAACCCTAACTGTGCGAATCAATACAAGTATGGATCCACTCCAAGTTCATAAAAATGGAAAAATATTTCTTCTCTTAGATACGGAGATCGGAGCAGTGGGCCATATTGCCAGCATGGCCATATTACCTGCAGGTGCCTTATTACATTTTGCGTACAAGCTCCATTCATTCCTTATGCGACTTATTTTTTTATGAGGCCAGATAATTCCCAAAACTTAGTCCACGCATACTATAATCTCAAAAGTGATGAAAACCCCACTTCAATTTTTGGATGCAGGTAGTCTGTTAGTAAATAAAATAAAGTGGAAAAATGAGTTTAACATTTCTAGTCAACACCACTTTGCCTGCATTTCAATGAAAGGAAGAAAAAGATGCAAAAGTGCTGTTGCAGCTAAGTAAAAAGCGAAAAATCTGACAAAGTGGATGTCGTACGTCAAAACAAGCACTGCCATTTCCCTTACTTGCGATAAATAGAGCGTTGCAAAAGTTATTCCTCACGTCACGTCACTGATGGCGTGAGCAAAACGTAGACATAGGCCCAGAAGTTAAAACATGTTGCACGCAATGAGAAAAGTTACAAAAACATGTTAATGAAAAATATAGGTGGCTGAAATTACCAAAGGAAAAAAGTTTTGTATTTCCATTAAAGAAGTTTTTAGCAAAAAAAGTTACTACGGGAAAATCTTAATATTGCGCGAAAGCTCTGGATATGAAATCATTTTAACTGTCAAAGCATTAGAAAACCTGAGAATGATAGATGCGGGCCGTATCCGTGTAAGATATTTACACAAAAAATAAACCCTCTAAACAGTAGTGGATATTCAAAATTGGGGGCCTAAGGCAAAATTCTACTAAAGGGCCCTGAAAAATTGATGTAGCTATAAATAATTGCAATCAAACAACGCTACTAGGAAGGCTATAAATTGTTGCAAAAGAATTGATGGAGATTCATTAGGATGTATTCATAATCAAAGCCATACGTTAGAAATATTGAAACGCTTTTTTGCAGTGACTAGTTACCGCATTTCACACAGTTAATCATCCTTTAAAAAAAATTGGAGTAATTCGCTATTGAAAGCATTACAATAACAGCACAATTGTAGGGAATATTCAAATGGTTTGCTGCAACACAAGTGCCTTAAAAACTTGGTGTGACTTTAATTGTCATAAAACACACCGCAAAACAGAATTGTGCCGGATATTTAGATGTTATGCAGCAACATGAACCATTTTATTTGTCAAAACATGGTGAAATAAGGGCTGACAATATGCTTAGCTAGTGTACTGCTAGACAAAGCTTAAACTTCCTAAAAACATGGGTCTTCACATGCTTATAAAAGTTAGGCAGTGGCTATTTTGCCGTCGACGGCAATTTGCCCTTGGAATCTATTTTGCCGTAATTATTCACGTGTGTTTGTATAGCCAAATTCGCTATAATTACACCAGTGACACTGTGGTGTAGTGAATAGTGCGCTGGTCTTGGGATACCATGGTTGCGGGTTTGAATCTCAGCTGGCACGCCACTGAAGGGGCAGGCTCAGTATGTAAATGTATGGGGCAGTGTACACTGGAAGGGAGTGTACAGGGTGGGGGTAGAGACCTGGGGGTGCAAAATTTTTTTAATTGGTTTTTTAAATTGACCAATCAGAAACGACCAAAAGTCACATGTTCAGTATGTCATTAAGATTGACCAATCACAAATAACTCACGGCAAAATAGCCACTGCCTTTTGATAAATATGATTGTTGTAGACTTCATGTTTGGATGAGTCATTAAACAAGTAAAGCGTTAAAGCCACTACAATCTTTTATTGTTTTACTATCATAACCAAAGATAGTGGCATATACCAATCATGAATAATGACTCAAGTAATTCTCCTTTTACAAATTCCTCTAAAAAGCTAAATATGAGGATGTAGCAAAGTTGCCATTGAATCATTGGCTTGAGCAGAACACAGCTAGTACAAAGATGCCAAGCAATTAAAACTTAATGTTTTTAAATCTTGCAAAAACTTTTTGTGCTTGCATATCTCCAATACTATTTTGCACCACAAACGCAACTGACCGATTATTCTTTCAAAGCAAATTTATTTCCGCTTTCACCAATATCTCACTAACATCAATAAACTGCTCATAAAAAGATGAGCTAATTAATTCACGTTTTGATACAATGGAAAGCTGGACCGATTTTGTAGATAAATTATCACAGTTTACAGGCCAAGTCTGGTCTGCTCAAACAGCTAAAAATATAAGTTGTTCTGATCACATCAGCAAAATGAGGTTCCACCCTAAAAAATATGTTAAACCCTCATTGCCACAACAGTTTCTGCAAAAGAACTGGAAAGCCTTCAGCCCAAAACAGTAGTAAAAAAAACAAATTTTATTGTTTGGTTTTTATTTAGGCAGTGGCTATTTCGCCGTCAATGACATTTTACCTCTGCACTCTATATTCCGTTGAATGTTTGTGATTGGTCAATTTTAGTGACATATAAAGAACGTGACTTTTAGTCGTTTGTGATTGGTCAATCTCTATAATGTATTAAAATTGACAAAAAGTAATTTGACAAAAATGGAGCTTTCAGCTTACACTCCCACTTATATCCACAAACTGCCATCCCCTCCTTAATGTATACTGCCTCTGTTTAAGTACCCTGCCTACAAAGATTCGAACTTCTACCCATTTTGTTCATAGTTAGTATCACTATCCAAACAATACTATGAGCACACCAAAACAATACTTATGAGCACTGCAGCAAATAAGCCAATTTTGAAGACACACAAACATTGAACGGCAAAATTGCTTGCAAGGGTAAAATGCGGTTAAAGGCAAAATGGCCACATTTAGTTTGCACTTCCACAGTTGTTAACCCCAAGGACTCATTTCAAATTGCCACAAAAGAGACTAAAACTACACACGCCATTTTTAAAAGGGGAGTCCCCTCGATAACTCAAAAAAGGGGCAGTCTGAGGCGGCTGCCTCATTCGCCTCACCCAATATCCACTACTGCCTCTAAAATCATCTTTGTTACATGATGAATATAAATTGGAAAATTTTTTGAGACATGATCAAAATGGAAATACGCCAACCCCAATTCTGCCATGATATTGCAAAAGCTAACACCTAATAGACATCAGATGTCACATTCAACCTTGACTTTGTTTTCGTTTATGTGCAGCTACTGATCAGCAAACGCCAAATATTCATTGATTGCAGTATTCGTACATTTAGACTAGCGGCTCTTTATGGGGTCCCAAGTGAAAAATCAGGGGTCCTCAAAAGAAATGCCAAACTGTAACAACAACCACGACTTTCTTCGTCGTTTGAGCTATTTGTGGTGAGCATTATGCAGGAAAATGTGTTTATACTCTGCGTTAGCGCTCACGCTCGGTTTGCAAGTCTTCAGTTAGACTGGAACCATCACGACGGGTAGACTGCTTGGCCCCACCACCTGTCTGCCACATAAATATGGAAGCATCCCGTTGCTCAAAGACACAGCAGCTTGCTTTCCACACCATCCCTATTTTGCTGAGCGCCAAGCTGGGAAGCCGTGAATACCATTTTTAAAAGTCTTTTGGTATGACTCGACTTGGGAAATGAATCCTAGATCTACCGACTACATAGCAACGCTTTAACCACTACACCATTGCGCCGGTCTTGTACCCACCACTTTGACTAATAATAACAGTGGTTTTACAGTTACATGCTACTTATAGTCAAATGTACGCAGTATCATATCGTTCTAGTGGTGAACAAATTATTTGTTTTAGTGTGATGCTATAGGTCGTCATTTTTAGTTTTTTACAACATATTATGACGCAATATACCAGAGTAAGAAAACAATCCCACTGCTACACCTGTTTCAAGGTTTTGTAATAGAAAGACTGACGTTTGTCGCTTCCAGATTTAAAAATTAGTTAGGTGGATAAAACTATGTCGTGGTAATTCTTTTATCAAGAATACAGTTATGTAAGCTTAGATAATAGCATTGAAGAAGTAGTTGAAGACTGATGGCAGTAGCTAAGATAATTCTGGTGAGAATGATACAACTAACGCCTCTGGAGAAGCATATGATCATCCAATTAGTTGTTTCTGTATTGAGGGTTAAATATTAAATCCCTAGCCATGAGAGATAAGGTTAAATAAAGCATTTAAGGATTGAAGTATAAAAGTTGCAGTTGTGGCACTTTCTCTTCTAGCTCTACCCACAACCCCACTGTGTGAAAGGAAGAAACAGAAAACTTTAGTTACTTCCGGGTACCAGAGTGTCTAATTTTTTCCCGGCAGTTTTCTGGTATGTGATAGCTAGTTTCTACCAGCCTGGATAAAATTTTACAACCTAACCAATGAAGGAGCGGAAGGAATCACTATGCCTGTTTCCTTTTAGTATGTGCCGTATCATTTCTACATTTTACATGCGATTACCACAAAAGTGAATTTGTATGATTTAGCCACCTTTAGTACAATTAAGACTTTTCAATTAGGCATTATTTTCGCTTCCTTAGGTCATAATCATTTTGTTTACTAATGGCTGCGAAAAATAGACATAAAATACGTTTCTGGGACGATTCTTACGTTCAGTATGGTTTCACAAAAGTTACTGGTTGTGATGAACTTGACAATGCTCAGTGTACATTGTGCAATACCATTTTGGGCAACAATTCCTTAAAGTCTTTGAAGTTGAAGAGGCACGAGGAACTGAAGCATAAAGAGAATACAGACTCGGTTGAAACGTTCCAAGCGAAAAGAGCTCGTTATGATATGGGGAAACGCTCCCTGCGATAGGCTTTTGCCTAACTTTTCAACCACTCCTGCGCGCTTCATATGAAGTTTCTTTGATAATAGCAAAAGCACCTCACACTGCTGGTGAGAAACTAATAGAGCCAAGTGTGGTAAAAATGGCACAAATATTACTTGGCCGAAACGAGGCCAAAGGATAGACTCAGATCCCTTGTCCGATAACACTGTAAATAACAGGATTGCAGATATAGCAAATGATATTTTGAGTCAGCTTATTGCCTAAATCCAAGATATCCCATGTAGAATAAGTCTTCAATTGAATGAAGCAACGAATATCAAGGCAATAAACCAATTAGTAGCACACGTGAGATTTGTTAAAGAAAACGCGATTGTGGACGATTTTTTATTTTGTCAAGAGATAAAGGAGAGAACTAGAGCTAAAGACGTCTTTGATCTTGTTAATGCATTTCTTTCGTGAAAATTTAATAGCATTAAATAAAGTGAGATAGGTATGCACAGATAGTGTGCCCGCTATGATAGGGCAACAATCCGGTTTTGTAGCCCAAATGAAACAAGTTGCTTCGCATATAGTATCAAATCACTGTGCTAGTCATAAATACGTTTTAGTTTGTAAGACACTCCCTCTTGAATTGAAAGGCGTTCTTGATTCTGTAATAAAAGCTGTGAATTTCATTCGTGGCATAGCCGTGAATTTCCGATTATTCAAAGCATTTTGCAACGACCGTGGAAAGGACCATCAGTAACTTGCTTTCTACCCGGAAGAGCGAGTAATCGCTGGGAAAGTGCTCTCCCGTGTTGCAGAACTTGTCACTGAAGTTGCCGTGTTCCTTCGTGAGCATGGGTCAGTGGAACTTGCTACATTATTTGATGACAATAGATTCCAATTGAAGGTCTTTTATTTGGCAGACATCATTAGTCTTTTGACTGAGCTTAGTTATTCTCTGCAGGGAAAAAACAAATCTCAGATAGAGGCTGTAGCGAAGGTCTCCGCCTTCAAAAAGAAGTTATCCCTATGGAAAAAAGAGTAAGAAACCAGAATTTTGCTATGTTTTTACTGTTCCACATTAAAATTGGTAAATAGGAAACTAACAAAATGCTGATTGCTTTAATTGATGATCACATAAGCAACCTCGAGAAAAAAATGGAAGATTACTTTCCAACGTCTGAAATTTCTTCAGCATGGAATCATCAGCCTTTTATTGCTGAGATGAACGACAATAAGTAGCTCAACCTTCATAAGGAACATCTGAAATTGCAGAGTCCTCAAGCTGCAAAGACCAAGTTAGCTTCTCCTCACTGATAGAATTTTGGTGCAGTATGTTGCAAGAATATCCTGAATTGGCAAAGAGAGCTCTGGAAGCATTAGGTCCATTTCCAACGACATGCCCCTATAAAGCTGCCATGTCTTCTCTAGCTAATATCAAAACTACGTACCGTAATCGCCTAGGGTTGCAAATGACATGAGAATTGCTCTCAGCAATATTAACCCCGTATTGACGAGACTGTTTCGAAGAGACAAAAACAAAGGTCACACTGACTAATTATTTGTGCTGTGTTTTGCCTAGTAAACTGTGATATTCCACTAACTACTTGTGTTATGCTTTCATAAAAGGTTTTTTTTAATTAATTAGAGATCCAGTAGTAAACAGCTTATCCGCCTTATCACAATAGTGTTTGTTCTTTTACATACACCTCCTTTACAGGTTGCACACAAAAAGGATCTCAAAGCGAATATCTTTAGGAATAGGGGTCCCAGGGGTTGGAAAAGTTAAGAACCACTCATTTACAAGGTTCAAGGCAAAGCTGAAAAAAATCGATTAAGTTGTTCTATTGTTGAACGATGATAAATGACAACCAGGTCAATACTCTCAAAAACATAATTTTTGCAGTAGCAATTGGTTAGTCATGCTCGGCAGAGTACCCCGCTATTTCAATAATTATTGGCTCCACCAGTGCTAAAATGAGCTGTAGTTTTCAGTTAGTAGACTACAGCTGCAACACGCCATGAAATAAATTTGTCGATCGAAGAAAAAATAAAATATTCAAAACAACGGTCTTTCGCTTTGCTTTGATTTTGGAGGGCTGCGAGGTAAACGACAGGACCTGAGCGAAGAATCGCGAGTTATCTTTCTCCCTCCAAAATTGTGGTTGGCTACAATAAGGCAGAAGCTGCGATTTATGCTGAGCTGGGCAACGACTATCGCATCTAGTAAGTTTGCAGGAATCATTAACCAGCATAAGGTTCTGAATACCTAAGCACCAATCGACGGTGCTGGCAGCGATTAAAAAACTGTTAAAATGGAAGGTTATCTACACCCAAGGGTATCTTAATAGTTACTAAAGAAGCGCTTAAGCCTAGAATTTTAAACAAAACAATGCATAGTAGATTAGAAAATCACGGCCTGGCTTACTATGCATCTAAATACCTGTTCTTCAATTACTGTACAATTACTACCAGAACCTGTCCTTCATGTAGACATAGGTTACCGTAACCTATGTTTCATTAGTAAGTGCTTTATGTCATGCACCTGAAGCACTTGCATCATACCTTAGGCAGTAACTTTAACGAAGAAGCCAAAAACAATTCCATCTTCATTTCAAACAGTTGAAAATATACTCCCATTCAAAAACTATCACACATAGCTTACATATCTAATCACCAACTACATTTTTGCCTATGAAAATTATAAGTGCTAAGAATGTTGTCATTCTTCCGGTTTTAAATAGTACAGCCTAAAGAACAACCAATTTTAAAATGCTTTTATTATACGTTTTACTCAGCTCATACTCCACGCTTCATCAGAAAATTAAAGAGCGCCAGCATCAAACTTAAGCACATTAACGCCGAGTTTTTCTACCGACTGATAGAAACAAGGCTTATGGCTATCATTTTAAAGCAATTATTAGGTCATAAATATTAACTGAGAGAAGCAGGGGCTATCATTAATATAGTAGGTTACCTCTTGTACCTCGTATATGAAAAATGTTAGTTAGTCAATATTGTGGCTGTAACTGCAAAATGATGAATTTAAATCGATAAAAATTTATAAGCATGGTGTAGAACAGAGATAGCGAAACACTGACGCACGGGTCACAAAGTGACCCACTACTGGCATTTCAGTAAACCAGTTGTATGTCTTCTTTGAAAAGTTACAAGAAAGCTGATCAGCAAAAAGAATAAGGAAGGTTTCGAATTGTCATTTGGATTGAAAACACGTCACTTCAAAAGAGTTCCAAAACATTGATCTCCAAAAAAATTCTCCAACTTCATTTTTGGGCTTTGAAAGTAGTAACTTCCAAAAAAGAATTTTCATCATTGAAAATTTCAGGTGCAGACCCTTAATTTTGTCTAGAAATTATCACGCCCAGTGGGTAGGCGTTTATCTTCAATTTGCTCATTGATTTTGACCTATCATTCAATCTATAGCCCACTTTTGCTTTTTTCAAGATTAAGGTCTTATGTGTGACCCATTCCAATAAAAACGTTCGACATCGTTGGTGTAGACCATTACCATACGACCTATTTGTATCATTGGGATGCGAGTTAACAAACGCTGCTTCAGCGGTAAGACATCGAAAACAGCAAACATCAACTTTCAAAATGCGTTAGTTGTCCAATCAATTGAATGATCTAACTGCATAACATGTTTGTATAGGAAAAGTTGCTCTGGCCATTGATATCCACTAGCTCGTTCGTTTTCAGCTAAACAAGATTTAAGGTCTCGTTTAGTTTTCCCAATGTATGCGTACTTGCAGTTAGAACAGGGAACGGGATTTTGCAAATCGTTTTATTATCAGGGTGTGGGTCCTTGGGGGAGGGTAAAATTTGACCAATCTTACGAATAGATTGCATGGCTGCTTTGACTATTGCCTCGTTTAAGCAAATCTTCCTAGCTTAATCAGTGTTTTAAATTCTCAAGTCACTTTTTACGGCCAGGTCAGGCATCGTGCGATGTGGAAAGTTTAATATGTACCAGCTTTGCACAACGCGCTTTTATCTGCTTTTAATTGAATGATTGGTTTTATTTTTTGTTTATTACGGTTGCCACTTGATAATTCAGGTGTATGACTGCAGTCATTAATTGACTATGATAGGATCAATCACAAGTTAAATACATTTTTGTTGTTCAATTACAGGTCAAATAGTTTGACGTCATAATAAGTATTTATATTTTGCACCTTAAAACTACTTGGTAACAAATTAGAAATAACTGTAATCGTCATTAGCAAATCTAAATCTTGCTTCAACCCATCTTTTTTTAGTACCGGTGAGTGGTAAAGCCAAAAAATACTTAGGTGCTACCTTGATTCAGGTTAAAGTTTTCTGCTTTTTAAACAGTTTTATTAAATATCTATGATCATTAATAACATTAAAGGTGGTATCGACGGCAATGAGCCTTTAGAGTAGAGCCTACTTGCTGTTAAGTAGGGCGACTGGTAAGTGTGTTCTGAAAGTAAAATGACAGCAAATGTACAGTTGGTGACTAAATATGTACTTGATGACTTTGAAAGGCAGTAGATTATCGACAATATTTGATTTGACATGTTGCCGGTAGATATTTTGTTACCTGTGTTTTACTGTTGGGCTTGTTGAATAAGAAAGTTGTTTGAGATGCATTGAACTTGCTGCAACCTAGTTCGTATCTGGTATAAGTTCGTTGATATACAGAATTAGACATTAACGGAACCAGAAACAAAATCTGAGAGAAGGTTAAATTATACTATTTAAAGTTTTTGTGATTTACGTTTGGTTGATGACCTTTCTTTAAGATTGCTGGGGAAGGGCGATTGATGTTTTTTCCTTTTTGTTGCAATTTTACTGGTCTCAAGGCTTAGGGAAATCTCTCGGGAAGAGAACAATTGCTCTTTTTCGACATTGCATTTTTCTCTCAAAACGCTTTGGTTGGTTGTGTCCGTAAATGGTACCAACATCGCGAAAAAGTTATTTTAACAAACGCAAACTTCTATTCTCGTAGCTGTCATAGCAGAAGTGACTAGTTGTATCAGCCATTGACCTTTATAATGCTCGCTTGGAACATAGGACGGTAGTCCCATGCCTGCTAGAACGCTACCAATTGTGGACCCAACACGAAGCTGCATCTCTACGGATTTACTGGACCGCAGCGTCAGTCATCGTCGAGACTAACCATGTATGAACGTCTTCCTATCACCCATGGTTACATTAAGCCATTTATGGACAGATTGAGCCAGTGCTTTTCAAACTTTTTAAGTCTGTAGGCTACCGGCAGCGCAATTTTCGTGATTCGTTGTACCATATTTTAAAAAGAAATACATACTATGATATTTTAAAAAGAAATACAGACTAGACAATTGCATGGATTAAATTGTTTGTAGCTACAATAGCTTATTTCGCTTCAATCAAAATTGAAGCATTTGCAGAGTTGGCCAGTGTCAGGACTTCAGGAGTCGAATCTGGCATGATTTTGAAAAAAATTTGAATTTTCATTTGGATCAGGAGTGCATTTTATCAAGATTATCAGGATCAGAAGTGGAAAATACTACCACTGTGAATTCTACTGTACCTATAAATGAATGTAATAGACAAAAAGTTTTTAAGTTATTTTTTTGGAGTTGGACCTGGATTAAGATTTATTTTTTTTGCATAGCATGATCTGGTCAGTATTCAGGAGTAGTGTATTTGAATCAGGATTGATTTCGGACTTTAAAGTGACAACTCCGTCCACCTCTGCATCACAGCATGCGCCTGTTGCGCGACGAGAGTAAAGGCTAATATAGTTTCAAGGCCGGTGTTGCCAATATCTTTGAAACGCATTTTTGAAACTTCGAATTAACTACACAAATTTCAAACTCAATCTTAAGAATATAATTTGGAGAAAATATAAAAGCTTTTTTTTAATTCTGCAAAAATTATTGGGGGTCTTGCAGCACTTCAGCTCACTCATATGAGGCGCCCTGAGCTCACCGCTGAAACACAAAGAATCCAGAGTTGCGATATAAAATCGTAGCCATGAGCTTTGATCGACTTAGTGACTAACTGACCGTGTACCGGAAGCGGTACGCTTACCACAGTTTGAATAGCGTTGGACAAAGCGGTGGCGGAATCTCACTCTTATTACTCGGCTGAACTTCTTTGTCTCAACAGTGGCGATTCGTGACTGATATGCAAGGGAAAACAGCAAACGTCCGGCTACACTTGACAGAGTTTTCACACTTTATTGTAGTAGACCACTGGTATGGGCGTAGCCAGGGGGGCCAAGATGCCATGACACCCCTTTCGTCCCAGATAAATTTATGCACAAAACAAACAATGGCCCAAAAATTTGCTGGTAGCGTTGGGCTTCATGCCTTAGGTTAACACATGAGCTTCAATATTTCTATAGTTTTCTTGATATAAAGCAGAAATCACACGAGCAAGTTCTTTTGCGCAAAAATCATGCAGCAATAACCTATAGGTGTCTGACGAGGTGCGGAAGAGTACTGTACAACATTAATAGCAATATCGCACGAAAACAAGTTGCTTTGCCACGAGTGAAAGCGAGTTTTGTGCTTTCTGGAAAAGTTTCCGAAATATTTCCAAGATTAGAGCTTGTTTGTAATTTTCAGCAAGTTATTTACCAAATCATCTTGACGAGTCTGGACTCATAGTTGACGATTTAAATTTTCTAATTTTAGTCAAAATGCTTTGGACTATAGACTGTGGAGGAAACAAAATCATCAATTTGCTAATTAAAAATTCGACATTCTCTCTGGAATGTTTTTTAGAAGACTATAAAGACCGCAGCAAAAAGTTTATTGAGTGGACAAAAGTAGCAGAGACACTACAATCAGAGATAGCTTAAGTTACGGTAACATTTTCTGGCATGCAACATACGCGAAATTCAAGCATGCGTAAGCACAATGAAAGACATATCGGTATTGCATGCTCAAGTTAATGACGATTGTCCTGATCCTTCGCATTCGCCTTTGAAGCGTAATTGTTCCACAAAGTGGATTGAGAACTATGATGTTGTCTTTGTTTCAAGGAGTTTTATCTGGCGGTTGTTGGTTCTCTTGATCAATTGTCAGAATCAATAGATGGAAAAGTTCTTGGAAGGGCTATGTCTATTTGAAAGCGATAACACAACTAGGTTTTTGGTTAGCCTAGAAGTTATCAATGCTACACTGAAACTTAACAAAACAGTTGCAATGAAGCTACAGGGCATCAAGAAATGATTTTGACTGCATTAGATGCTACGAGAATTACCAGTTGAAAAGATGATATCCAGGCTTTTAGGGACAATGAAGAAATATTTGCTGGACTCTTTAGACATGCCGAAAGTGTCTACGGGGAATCCATACCCATGCTTCGAATTGTGAATTGGCAAGCCAATAGAGCGAATCCACTAGCTGTTTCACCATTACAGATCTCAGGCGTTCTGTCTGTTTGCCTTTTAACGACACAGTGCTTGACTAACTCAGCGAAACATTTGCTCTGATCTTGTTGATTGTGCAAAACTCCAATTTTCAATACCATCTGTCTGTGTAAAGCATGACATTTGCTTTGATCAGAAATGCTGTGAACTTCTACCATCCCTTTGTGGATGACAGCATTGACGCTGTGGAGGTTGAATTTATGCGATGGCGTTCATATTCGCTACGACACGAAGGTGATTCTTTACCGTACAACACTTTTGGCATGTTGCTCTCTGCTAAAGAAATACATACGTATCATCTTTGGAAGTTCTTCAAATATTGACTACTGGTCCGGTTACTACAGCAACAAGTGAGCGTTCGTTTAGTGCTCTGAGATATTTAGAAACCTATTTGCGGTTCACAACGAAAGAAGCTCGTTTGAATGGATTGGTATTATTGTTTGTTCACCATGACCTCAACATTAATTTTAAACATGTGATTGATGAATTTTCACGTACAAATCGTAGACTAAATTTCAATTAAGTTAAATTTTGACATACAGCACCAGTAAATTTGTTTGGTTCGCCGATCACCACTACCAATCAGTTTATATAAGTAAATACTTTGGGTGCAATTGTGTAAGGGCAAAATTTTTTTCGTGTGAGCAATTGCATTAAATTTCTTTGCGTTCTGTTTAAAAACCGCACACACCTCTCATTTCCTGGGCAGAAAAACCACGATATCCCTATCGCCACTAAATCCTGAGGTTTTTCCACTGCACCTGGGGTGTGTTGTTCAAAAAATTCTGCCCTCCTATTAAAAAAATCCTGGCTGCGCCACTGGGGCCGAGCAATCTATTTGTCGCTGCAATTCAGTTCAACCACAAATCAAAAAATGTTTTCACTCTTGTTTTGAGCCGGAAATATTTTTGTCTCCAAAAAAGTATTTAACAAATTTCATGTTTTTGCTCTCTCGCCCGCGAGGTTTTCTTGTGGTTACGCGGCTGTGACCACACACCAACAAACAGAGCATGAGCGAATATCGCTGTTTTATCTAAACTGCTATCTCTCCACATTCTTTCTGATTTACTTGATAAAACTACGTTTTAGGAGCCTTTGTGTAAAATTGACAACAAAATCAAAGAAGTTCCGGCATTTATCCGGAAAAAAAGAGATTGTAGATCAGTACCTGAAGCCAACAGACAGCATCAGAGGATGCAAGGCTGCTAATCATCTGTTCCCAATTTATTGTTGTAGTAGAATATTATAAGCTATTTCTCTTTTTGCAGAATCAATTTAAAAGAAAAATCTGTGTCGTGTGGTAATGTAAACTTAGCTGTGCCAGATGGCTTTCAAGACCTTTTGGACGATTTATCAAGAGAAATTTTGCGAAAACAACCGAAAAACATCCCCAAGTTTTCTGCCGAGTATTTTCAGCAAATGCTAGAGAAACGCAGTGGTAGGCTAATTAATTGATTCTTTTCTAAGTAAATCACAAAATTCAAAATTGAGCCCATAATTAGTTGGCAGTTCGACCTCGTCAAATATTTTGACTTTAGATTTAAACTGCTTAAAAGTAGTTGAAGTTGGAAGCAGAAAAAAATCATTGTAATGTTTTTAGAATACTCAGCAGAGCAGATAGCGTTAGCATTAAAGGGTATTTGACGAGTTAACTTGAGAAAGCTTTTCCTTCAAGGAGCTTGGAGTTTTAATTAACATTATAAGGTAGTTTATAGAGACATTAAAAAAGCTTTAGCTGAAAAATATTCTATTTACGTTAAAACGAGTCTAAATGTATATTTTTTGTTTAGAATACTATTCGCGCGACAATAAGGACATGGTAGAGGATTCTTTCTCCACCCAACCAGTTATATCTACTCCTCCACCAACAACTGCTGCATCTGAAGAGCAAACTTTGACTGACATGACTTCGGAAAATCCAATGCATGCAGGTACTGCGTTGTGCAACTGAAAATTGCACTTCACGACAATTTCTTCTGATTGACTGAGGAGTCCTTGCGGTGGAAATGCGCTGTATACAGACTGTCCTATAGTAACACCGAGAATATCTAAGCAAGTTGTTTTTCATATTTACAAGGTGGCCTACAGCTGTAAAAGGATTTCGGCAATTTTAGCATTGGCTTCTAGATGTAAAAATTAATAATCTGTCTGCAATAAAAGTATGTTTTACTTTTGCTGGAGACAGGTTATTATTGGTAGTTGCTTACAGTCTCAAGCTCCTCTTCTTGAAGCGTTTGTTTACGCCTTTGTTTTTGTTTTTTTCGGTCCATTAGGCCTGTCAAAACCATTGTGTAGCCAAAGCCAAAAAGCCACAGTAAGCGACTGCAGAGTTAGACTATTGCTATCTCATGATGAAAATAAATATCCACTGGCACTTTTCTGAGCCTTTATCGGCCTATAAGCGTCATTACGATAACCTTGGGAATGATATGAATTTAAACTACAAATCTTAAAGACGTTTTTCATACTATTATTGACCATAATTTAGGCCTGCAAGTGGTTCATCGATTGCCTGAAACAACTTCAGAAGAACCTTTGTTGAACGAATCGACATCTGAAGACCAACAAGAATCAATGCAAGGTGGTAAAACGTCTAAATGATCTTAACTTGAGGAAAAAACTAGAGCGCAGTGTTATGGGAGACTACCATGTCAAAGAAAAAATTAAGAATTAAGGTTGTTTTGACAATTGAACACGTACGAAAAAGTAGGGGGTGCACTTGACGTAAGAGAGAGGATTGGTGCTAGAGTGGTTGCTGCGCTCACTACATACCGCACTTTTTATGTGCAGGCGTATAAGTGGAAATTGCTCTTCGTACATTAAAGCTTTCACATTTGTTTTATAGCACTATTAGCCAAGGCAAGCTTATTTGGAGAATTTGAAGACATCTCTCTCATTAATTTTTGTTTAAATGGTAAAAGGCCCTGGGAGGAGGGTTATTGGGTTCTTTTGAAAGCTTAATTGGTTGACGCGCCCCTAATTAGGTTATCTTTCAAAAAGATATCTTTTAGGCTATTGCTTTTAAACTTGGGTGTCGAGATGCTGAAAATCTCACACTAGGTCATCTTTGGTGCTCACAAATAGTGCTTACAAAAAAATCTCATTCAGTGACTTGGTAAGTGTTTTTTCTTTATTAGTGGCAAGAGAAAAACAATCACAAAAGAGCAGTCAGAGAAGCAAAGAAAACGACGGTCGTGTTTTAAGCATTTGGACTGATCATTGTTCATTTATTTCCTCGTAGTCACACACTCAATTTTATTAGCCCTTTTCAGTTTGTTATTATCAAAGAGCAAGGCCACTTAACTCATCTCTATAAGATCAATGCTAAGTGGTAAAAATTAGTAACAGATTTTATGACTTGTGCTTTCCCGATAATTGTGAGACTGCTCGCCCACAATGAAGTAAGAGGCGACATTTTTATACCAATCCCAGTTTTGAAACATTAGCTTAAGTTTTTTAGACCACTCTTGTCTGTAAAATGAAGTTTGGAGTAAACAAGAGTGTTCTTTTTGAAGAAAACTTTCCGAAAAATTAGGTCATGAGAATGTCTAGGAAACTGTTGGCTCTCAGGCCCAACCAGCTTATCAATGAGCGAGGTAGTGCACTGATGGGGAACTTTTCCGGTCATGTTAGAACATGTAGATTGATGATTTTAAGGGCGTGGATGGAGGAAATGGAATTGACGAAAAAAATGTTGAAAGAAGAAGGCTGCTTGAGTTTTAGGATAAAAAAAATTTGAATGTGGCAAACAAGTGATTTCCGAAATTCGAGAAAAGTAAAGTAGCGTACAGCACTGCGCAAAAATGAGATCGAGAATGATTTTTTTTCGTAGAGAGAAAAAAGCATTTAAAAAATGTTAAAAAAGTTCCCTGGCAATTGCTACATAGGTTGCTAATTACAGACGTGGATAAAAGAAAATTGCGAAAGATAGCTAGAAAGAAACGAAGTGTTTAAAGAAAGGTGTGGAAGTTGCAGGAAAACAATCAAATTTGTGGAATTTTTTCATAATGGGCTTTTCGATGTGGGTGAAAAAGTATGTAGGAGGGAGAAAAACAGCATAAAATTTCGAGATGCATGGTGGTGCAATAAGATGCAGGAAGAAAATAAACTACAAGACAAAAGAAAAAAACTTAAAAAATGTGCTGGAAACAATTGGAACAAAAAAAAGTGACAAACGATCATGCGAAACTGATGGAAGGAATGGCTGCTAGTTCTAAGTAGAAGGAGGTTAAAAAAGAATTGAATGAATTTGGTAAACCATCAAATAAAATTTTGCATTTGGCTTGACTTTAATTTTGGTCCTCTTCAAATGTTATTCAAGCTAAGCCATTGAACTGAAGTGGGGGCCACAGATACAGACAACTTATTGGGAAGAAGGGAAATCTAAAATTGGCCCAATTATCATTATTTTCCTGTGCTTGTTGGTTTTTCTCCAACATTGTAATGTTTGCAGATAAAGATGCCCATAGAGCTGCGACTCTCATTCAAGCCAGGTTTCGAGGATTCCAGGCCAGAAAGACAATTGTAAGTTGAAGGTTTTTTGCTTTGAATGATATAATTATAGTGATGTTTAGTAACTTGATTTGTTTTGCATTTTTAATTTAGCATGCCGTAAAACAACAGACCGAACTAAAGTTAATGCAAAAAAGAAACGAAGAACTTGAAGAAAATGGTAAGTATCAAGTTATGTAGTAATGGCCACTAAAAAAAGTCTTTATGCATTTTTAATTTTTTTCATATCAGCGCTTGTCATTTCCAAGTCTTTCGTTAGTTCAAAGAATGTGAAGGTAACTCAAGAGCGTTCAACAACTCCAACACTGGCGCCTCCAGTGCAAAAGGTTTGTGAAGACTTTTCTTTTCAAGTTTATGTAATTTCTAAATGATTTCCCCAAAAGAAAATGTTCACTGTTCATCACACATAACCCTGCTTGCTAGACAGACAGCTCTGGTTTTTATGCACCAATCAACAGCCCTTCAACGGGACGATGCGGTCTCCGACCCCGTCTGGTTGAGTCAAAATGGTTGTTGGCGTACGCGTGGATCCTACATACCCTGGACTCTCCATGAACCAAAAATTTTTTTGCAGTGCTGCTTTCTGAACAACCGAACGCCGAAGGGAAGGACGCACTCTTACTAAAATTGGTAGTCTGTCCTTCTTTAGCTTTCCTGTCTTGTTTTTCTTCGCCTTCATATCCTTCTACTTCTGATAAGCAGCATTATTTATCCATGTTATGATTATATCTTTTCTTGTTCTGTGTGCGTCGACCAATGTGACTAGGAGGGGTAAGTCAGTATAATGTTGTAGCTGCTCTATAGCGTACCTACATGTTTAAGGTACACCTTTTTCTCTTCTTTGGAGTTTGCCTCCCACTCCCGGAGCTTTCGACCCTGCTGCATCCCGGCTTTTCCTGAATCTCCCTGCTCACTAACACTGTGTCATCTTCTTCCAAACCCTCCAATTTGTACACCTCCACTGTGCAAAACAACCCACCCAACTACCCTCCTGCCAATGCAGAAATTTCTTGCTTGCAAATCTTCTATCTTTTTTCATGTCACCAATCCCTTATTCAGTCTCTTCCCAACCCCCCTTCACCTCCCGTTCTCCTTCCACGCTCGCTGTTTCCTCTTTCCCCCTGACTCGCTCAAAATTCTCCGTTAGAACACCAGGATGTCCTGGTGCCAGAAGTGTTGAACCCTTTCTTTCTCAAACATCTACGCTTCTGCTATTCTCTCTTTGGTGGATAGTAGAATCAATTTCTTTCTTTCCGCTGCACTCCCTCCAAAAATCTCTTTGTTTTGGGGTACCTTAACTGTCATCACCCACTATGGGACTTTAGAAGTACTTCCAACTGTCGTGGGAATAACAAATTTGATTTTTCATTTCCTCTGCTCATCTTTATCCTCAATGAATATGACAACTTCTTCATTGCTATTCCGGCATATATTCTCCGACTTGTCCGTTATATATATATCTCGTCCTCTCCGATATCTCTTATCCTCTCAGAGGCTTTCCTGGCACTCCTACGATTCATTTCGCTCTTTCATCTTATTAGCAATTTCTTCGTCTTCCAAGCATCTCTTCCATTTTGCAAGCCTGTCATTCTGCAAACTCACTGCTGGTCTCGGCAGTCCCAACTTCTCTTCTTCTTCAACTCTCGCTCTGTCCTTGCTACACTTTCCTTTTCTCCGTCCTTCTTGCTATCTCACACTCTTTGCCACATCTGGCAGGAACTATCATTTCTCTCACCTTGTACTATCAGGCTACAATAGGTTCTCGGTGATTTACGCTCGTATTTCTTTCGGAAAATGACACGGCCGATGAGGTGACTTGATTGGGTGCCCTACTCCAGCCATATACTACCCCATGTAGTCTCTTACTTACCGTTTGTACCCACTCTTTTCTTCTCTCGTATTGGAGGAGTGCTATCTCATCAAAATTCTTCACCACAAAGGCTCCTCCAGTGGGGTCGGGTATGCTTCGATGCCGCCGACTTGATGCTGCCGACTCGGTGCCAGGCCAACTCGATGCCAGGCCAACTCGATGCCTAAATATATAACCCTAGCCCTATTCCTAACCCAAAATTATTACAATATTGTTATATAAAAATAAGCCTGGCATCGAGTTGGGCCATTCCCCTTTAGTGTTTACTGATGAGATTGTGTTTCATTGTTAAGCTCGTTGTATCTTTTCTCGTCTTCGCTGCAACGGACACAGTCTTCTGTTGAAGTGTTTGTCTCTCTAGAATTGGCAGAATTGAGAGTTCTTCGTACAGCGCTTGTCATGATTCGACTTAGAACACCTCTGACCTCATTCTGCACTGACCAGATGCGGACACTGTGGCTCTCGCTCTTTGGTGATTCCTTTTCTATCTCCGACCTCTGGTTCAGATATTGGGAGTTTCCCGGATAATGTAGCTCCATAGTCTCCCGCCATGCCCCCATTCTTTGGAAAAGGTCGGGAAACAATAACAACGGCTTCGTTTAGGATACTAAATAAGCCGCGGAAATTCCACGGACTAACTTCAAATCCTAACCATAACTAGCCTTATCTCTAACATTAACCGTAATTGTAACTCTAACACTAACCCTAATCGTATTGCTGATCCACAATTACGTGGAGTTCCCGCGTTTTAGCAGTATTAATTTCTCTGGAGCACTTTTTGCAAAATTCCGCGTTTTAGTATACTGTTTTGGGTTGGTGGGTTGGTGGAGCAGGTCATGCAGGAAAAGGGTCAGTCACGAGAAGAGGAACGAGAGCGATTCAGAAGAATCCGCAGTACGTTGGGTGGATTGATTAAAAAAGTCGGTTAGAGTGTGTGCTGAAAGAATGACGCAATTACAAATTCGTATCTTCATCACACCAATATGATCACAAGTATTGCAATGACATGCTTCTGACTGGCTTTCTCGAGCACCACCCATGGTCTGCATGCTCTGCCAATTCAACCATAAGAAAATCGTCCATGACCAGCATGCACATCTCTTCTCCGCTAATTGTCGAATTAATCAAACCACTTCAACTGACTCATCCAACCAATCATGTGATCAGCCCAGCATCTTTGTGGTTTTCTCCCACTTGACGATCCACTGGCCTGATTGATCCCTGAATTTTACGATTGAGGCCTCCATATGTCGTCATCGTCGTTGTCGTTTGGTCAGGCACCCAAACTCAATCTGGGCCAGCACAAATTAATTAAATCCAGGGCCGAGGGTCTTTCCTTTTACCACCCCAGGCTGCTGTGCTGCCCAGATTAGATGCTGGCAGCGATCGTGTTAAGCCAACGTGGATTTGGATCATTCAGAACCTGCAGACCTTGTGTTTCTTTTGATTAATGATGTAGGAGACATGAAGATATAACATGATCTGCAGTTTGCTCAGTGGCGCCACATTCTAATCCGGTGATGGAGCGAGACCCCATTTGTTCATGGACGAGTGGAAATGCCCTACACCAGTTCGCAGGCGATTGCGCCTTACCCAAGATATTCCGGGCAGACTCATTCCAAGTGGCCTTGAACTCCATATGCTGTGAGGCTACCTTACAATAGTCACTTACGTTGTAGGCATTGGACCTCGATGGTGCCTAGATTGACCAATCTGTCTGGCAGCATTTTGTCGCGCTGCAATAATGCGTTGCTCACTGTTTGTGCAGTTTGAGCAGTCTGCGAGGCGGTGTGAAGTCGTTACGTACGACAAACGAAATAACGTTTCCAGTGTCTATAACCCGTGGCCTCATTGTGTCAGGGTAAACGCATTATACTCCACTGAAGACACCATGAAAACAGAAACAGCCGTCGTTTGGCGATTGACTATATTATTTAATGATCTTCGTATTTTCAGCGTCAAACTCGAACGATTGTGCAACGAATGACAGCAGAAGCACAAAATAATCAAAACAGTAAGAACATGAAACTAAGATTTGGTGTGAAAACTGTATAACAGTTGTTCTGTATTAGGATTTGTGAATTCAGCAACGCAAGTGTCGTCTGAAGGCAATAATGGTGTTGAAGTTTCCCAGCAGCAACCGCTGTATCCAACGTACGGGCCCCCAGCACCCGGAACAATACCATATATGCAACAGGTTTGTTCATCATGGTTGTGTCATGAGCATTGCAATGCATTTCCAACAACACGATGCGTGGCAATGTCCATGAGTGTAGCCAAAAACATAACCATTCCAAAATATCAAAATCTTTATTAGATAAGCTTCCCGGTTTTGAGTGTCTTTTATAAAAGATGATCACTTCACATTTCGCTTTAAAATTTGATTAATGGATAGAAATTTAATTAATTTGATAAATAGAAAAATAAAGTAGAGTTTTTGTTAACGTGAAGAAAGAGTTTAAGCGGAGTTTGTGTTGTCACAATTGGCGTCAATTTATTTGGCCTACAAGGTGTTTGTGGTTCGAAGCCGCAGACCTTTTAGTTGACAGGTCACCAACCTGTCAACTGAAAGCTACTTCAATGATTCTGGGTAATAAAACAAGGGCTACAAATTGATAACGTATTTCCGAAGTAACAAAGATGTGCAATTCATCTTTAATTTTATATCATGATTAATATTCTGAGTTTGTTTGAGATTAGTGCTTAAGATCGGTAATGATGTATGGGAGCGCGACATGGTGCCTGAGGGAGAATGACATGGCAATTTTTAAAAAAACTGAAAAAGCAATAATAAGAGCAATGTATGGAGTTAAGTTGATTGGGAAACTAAGAGATCAAATACTTATAAGTTTGCTGAGTTCGAAAGTTACTGGCCAAGGCAAGTAGAGTATGATAGTATGGGCAGGTTTGAGAAGAGGTAAAAATAAAGTATTGAGAGGAGCGTTGGATTTTAAAGGGATGAGAAAAAGGGCGTGGGCAACCAAGTATGGCATTGAAAAGGCAAGTGGAAAAACATATTAATAAGATTGGACGGAAAAAACGAAGATGCCACTGACAGAAAGAAGTTGTGCAGTAATGTTTATGAACTTTCGCAAAACGTGAAGTGAATCCAGCCATTTCTCTTAACAGAAAAATAGAATTTGAAATAGTTTATTTTTCTCTTTTTCTCTCTTCTAAGGGCAGCCCTTAATGAACCTACAACCGTTAAGGCTTTCATAGCGATGAGGCACAGATAAAAACAAATATAATGCAGCTCATGTACATTGTGGATAGCTTTGCTTGTAGATTAATATAATTCATTTTGTTCTTTCTTTGAGGTATACTGCTCAAAGCATCCCTGGATATTTGGTACCATTATTAAAACTCCCCTCAAAGATTACTTGATTGTCACGTTTTCCGGTTAGGGAAGATCGACCAACGCATGTGATAAACTGATGGGGCACGAATACAATGTGGTTTGCTTTGCACCACACTTTTGCACTGCACATGCCGACAATGCTTTCTTTCTTAACTTTAGGTTGGCACTTTGCCGAATGTTGAAGGATCGTTAAACCAAACTGGAATCGATTATGAAAGTAAGAATGCTGGGTTAATTAGTGAGACATTGCTTTATAATACGGTTTTTCTTCGTCAGGGTATGCGAAAGTGGCACATCCTCTGGTTTCAAATACTGTCAACGTTGCGCAGCAGGAAATGTGGTACGCGATGAATGGATACCCAGCATCTATTCAAACGCCTGTAATGCACCAGGTAGACACGGTTTGTTTCATTATCATGCTAATCTTTTTTCAAAGAAACCGATGTGCCATTTTGTTAGTTTAGTGTTTTCCGAGAAGTTATGTCCTGTTTTATTGCAAAAATTTCGAAGCAGGCTCGGTCACTTTTTTGTGAGCGGAGATCAAGTGTGATCCTACTTGTATTGTGCTGTGTCATGATTTGGGTTATTCCTTTAAATAATTTTCTAAAAGGGACAATCTTTTTGAGCGTTTTAAACTTTGTAGAACCGTAATTTATTCTACATTTGACTGACAAGCTTAACTCTGATAACTTTAAACGACACTTTTCAACCACTGAGCTGTAAAGTACATTGAAGTGAGCCGTGAAAAGTGATTAAAAATGGACCTCGAGCTGAAAAGGGTTGGGAAGCACCAGTTTCAAGAGACCATTATATTTTCTCAAAGATGCACTGCCAGTATACTGCGGTCGTTTCATTGTCGTCGTTTGTTGTTGTGATTACACCTCCTCTTCCTCGGGATGGAGATACGGCACAAACGGCAATTCAAGTTCATGCCGTTTACTTAATTGAAATTACACTAGAGGAAAAATGGCAGCACATTTCGAATCAGTCATGAGTGGCTGCTAGCCCACCACCAACACGGCGGTCTGCTACTAGTGGGTACCCAAGAGTCGCATTTAACGACATGCTGGGTTAGCAACTTCACAATTGTAATCCGGTGAAGTGCGGGTACACCACCTGTCTGCCATATAAAGATGGGGGCGTCCCGTTAAGTGCCTTGCCCAATGACACAACAAGCAAGCTTGCCGGCTTGTTCTCCACACTATTCCTTTTTTATGCTAAGCTCTAAGCAAGGAAGCTGTGAATACCATTTGTTAAAGTCTTTTGATATGACTCGACTTAGGAAATAAATCCCTAGTCTACCGACTGCAAAGCGGACGCTCTAACCACTACGCCATCGCATCGTGTTCGTTTCTTTGACCATGCCTGTCAACTTTAAAAACATATCGATAAATTATTACTAACTTGTTTAACAAGCATAAATTCTAACATGTATATGTATTCGCTTTAGATCGATGCTCGCCAAAGTGCAGAGATTGCTTATAACCAAAGATTATATTACGAAAGTGAGGACTGTTGAACTGAAGTAACGACAACTGTCTAATTTTACAGCAGCGCTTGGACTCCACCAATCAACAGCCGCCTCAACGTGGTGGTGCGATCCCCGAGCCTTTTTCGGTTGGGTCGAAATGGCTGTTGGCCTTTCCGAGGGTGCCAGTTACCCCGAGCACTCATCTTTTTTTCAAACCATTTTTTCGCCATGCTTCTCTCTGAACAACAGCAAAAGGGCAGCACGTAGTCTATTGGACATCGGTCGATTGTTTTCTCACTTATTTCCTGCCTCTCTCTTGCCCATATTCTCATTCTTCTTCTTCTCTTGATGAGCAGCAACGTTCATTCTAACCTTGGCCCTGTCTTTCCATGTTCAATGTGCACTAAAAATATGACCTGGAGGGGTAAGTCGGTGCAATGCTGCACCTACTTCAAATGGGTCCATTGAAGATGCTGCCTACTCTCCTTTTCTAGATTCAAAACTCTAAGAAGCTTTCACCCTTGTAGCCGTCCTCCCTGCTGCGTCCCAGGTTAATCTGGAGACCACTTTCCTACCAACACTGTGTCTTCCTTATTGGACTTTTCCAGCATGTATACCGCCACTATTCAAACTGGTTCGTCTGGCCCCCTTTGCTAATGTATCGATCCCGCCCCACCCTCTTTCCCCCAGATTCGCTCAAGGTTCTTCAATGGAATGCTGAAAATCTCTGAGCCAGTGAGTTACTTCCATTGAATTATTGCACTTTATCTCGTGTTCTCCTGTTGACCTCATCTGCATCCAGGAATCGAACCTTAGCTCATCTTTCTCTTTTTGGATCCCTGGATTTTCTGCAAAGCGATCTGCTCGCACTCACTCCCGGTCAGGCATTCTCGGTCCCGATGACCCGCACGCAAGCGGCGGTCATCCGTCTATGAACTTTCTACCTCCTCTCTTTATTCGCTTGACTCCTACTCTGATAATATAGAGGTCAACATCTCGCTAAACAAATCTTCCTCGCTCTCATTTCTTAATGCTTATGCTCCCTCCATTTGCTCTTCTCCGACGAATAGCACAATCGACTTGTTTTCTGCCTTCGTTCTTCTTTCCTGCAGAAATCTTTTCATCATGGGGAACTTCAACTGCCATTACCCTCTCTGGGACTCAAAAGGTATACTTCTCACTCCCCGTGAGGAGGAAATATTGGATTGGGTCATCTCCTCTCACCTCCTTCCACTCAATAACCTTGACATACCTACTCTTCTCCATCGCTCTACTGGCAATCGCTCCTCTCCCGACATCTTGTTTGCTCCCTACTTTCTCTCCCCCTCTCTTGACCATGGGAAGTGCTTTAAGGCTTGGGTTCTGATTACCTACCATTTCTATTAATTGCATCTCTTTTTCCGATCTTTCGCCCAACGAATTTAGAACCCAGATTTTAGAGCGCATCACTTTATCGCGTCTACCCTTGATTCTGGACTCTAAATCCATTCTCTTTCCCGGCTAGGCCGGTTTCCGCCGAGGACTGTGTACTCTTGATCAAATTCTTTATCTTTCTCAGTCCATTTTGGATGGGTTTAAGAAACCCAAGCCGAGTTATCAGAAGATTCTAGCTACGATCGATTTCTTCAAGGTTTCTGACTTTGTCTGTCACTCTACCCTTTTTCACAAACTTATTTCGGCTGGCCTCCCTCCTTGCTTTGCTTGTTGGACTCAATCTTTCCAGTCTGATAGGAGCGCTTGTGTGGTTTTTCAAATCGCTGCTTTCGAGTCCGTCGAGGCTTTCCACAAGGATCCGTTCCTGGTCATGTTGCCGCGGTGGAGGCCACACAAAATGCTCTGATTCGATTGGAGCGCTGGTCTGAGTACTGGTGTCTTCCTCTCAATCTGTGCAAATATAAGGCCGCTTTCTTAGTGGATCCGACGCGATGGCGTAGTGGTTAGAGCGTCCGCTTCGCAGTCGGTAGACCTGGGGTTCATTCCCCTTGTCAGGTCATACCAAAAGACTTTAAAAAAATGGTATTCACAGCTTCCCTGCTTGGCGCTCGGCATTTAGGGGAGGTTGTGGAGAACAAGCCGGAAAGTTCGCTTGTTGTGTCCTTGGGCAAGGCACTTAACGGAACGCCCCACCTTCATGTAGAAGACAGGTGACCCATAAACCTCGAAAAAGGCAACTCCCAAGCGAGTGCGGACTTACCGTCCAAAGTATAGCGATACAATTCGCTTTCTCGTGAATGGAGGATAAATATGGCAAATAAAACAAAAAAAAAATCCCCACCAAGCTGACCTTCAGCCCCGCCAAATCGGAATGCCTTCACCGAGCCTTCACCTTCACCTTCTTTTCTTCGGCCTTCGGCGAAGCTTTTCTTCGGCCCCGTCTTACTTATGCTTCACCCGGGTGGTTTCCTTTTCTTAGTGTTACTAACTTTACAAAATCGGAACGCCTTTACCGAGCGGCTAGTCGCATCATCCCCGGGTGCCTGTTGTCCTCCCCTATCCCAGTTCTTGTCTACGTAAATCGTAGGGCAGGCGTCTCTACCTCCCCTGCAATTTACCCTGACTCATTTCGCTCTGGCATTTTATAAGCGGGCCTTTGGTCTCCAAACCTCCTTTTCCATTTCAGGTTTAAGCGGGTGAGCGGACTCAAAAACTCTCCAGGAGAATCTCATGCTTTCTCCTACTTCTCCTAGAGAGAATCTTCTTGCTTTCCCTCTCTCTCCCCTCTGTCCTACTTTTCTTCATGTGGAGTCCACCCTTTCCTTTCCATGCTCCCGCTCACTCACCTTTCTCTTGCCTACGTGCGGCTCTCGCTTATTTTGACTCTCTCCCACCTGACAATCTGGACAGATTGGTCTGTTCCTTTTGAAAAATGAGGCTCTGGTGTACATGCCAACTGCTCTCTTTGTGAAAGTAAGACTACCCTTTCCTTTTCGGCAGGCCCAGTATGTTCAAGTTTTTCCGCTGAAGCCTGCGTCATTCTACAAGCTCTTTGCTGGTCTCGGCAGCGCCAACAAGTCTGCCATTTCTTTTTTCTTCCTCTCCGACTCTCGCTCTGTCCTCTCCTCCATCTTTCCTTTTACCTCACTTTCTCTGGTAGATCTGGCAGGAACTGTCTTTTCTTTCCTCCTCTACCACCAGGCTACAATGGGTCCCCGGACACTCGTTTCTCCCGAGAAACGACGCGGCAAATGAGCTGGCCAAACGAGAAGTGCTACTCGTGCCATCTGCAATCCCTTGTAGTCTCTCTCGTATCTTCTCTTTTCTTTTATCGGTCTGAAGGCATACTGTCTCATCAAAATTCTTTGACTCACAAGTTCCCTTGGTTTGTACTAAAAACTTGTGCTCCCTCGTCACGCTCGCTGTGTGTCCTCTCTCGTCTTTGCTCAATGGACTCAGTCTTCTGCTAAGCTCATATCTGACTAAAATTGGCAGAATCGAGAATCCTTCATGCAGCGCCTTTGAACACCCGTCCCAGGACACCTCTCATCTCATTCTGCGTTGTCCTGCTACGGACTCTTTGCGCCGCTCGCTCTTTGGCGACTCTCTGGCTCTCTCTACAAGCTCTGGTCCAGACCCTGAAGAGTTTCTCGGCTTCTGGGGCTCCATGGTCTTCAGCCATGCCCCCATCGCTAGGGGTCGGGTAACAACAACAATAGCGTTTGGAAGAGTGCGAAGTGAGTAGTCCGTGGTCGTGTCAGCAGAAGCCATTATACTACAAGGTATCATATCACAAGCTATAGATAGAACCTTGTTTTTGCTTTTACATAAACCTGCAACGTAACAATCTGAGTGATGAACTGGCAATCTGTCTGTTACGATGTCACTTCTTGTCCTTCGTGCCACGTAACTGATATAGAAATGAAATATAAACTAGAAATTCGTTCAACAATCTTGAAAATGTCTGTTTTCTTATACTAGAATATGCCAATGAGCTCGCACAACTGCCGCCCGTTCCGACTTATGACGAAGTTATGCAACGAAAGCAAGTGTATCCAACAAAGGTGCCCCAGCCACCTGTAATGACGCCAGTGATGCAGCAGGTTAGTAAATTGCTAATTTGGTAACCTCATGAGTAAGCCACGCGATCAGGTTCAAGCTTGAGATGTTATCGTATATTTTCAAGTCACGACTGTTGAGTAAGATTTCGTAGGCTACCGATCACGTTTGCAACTGGGTTTTGATGAATTCACTTTTTCTTGAAGTATAACTACATGCCTTAAAAATAAACGGTAAAGACATTTAGCACTTTTTGTCATACCAAAGAAGAAAGGAGGTGTATGCAGAATCAACTTTTATATCGATAACAAACTTACAATGGTACAGTTATATCATTATACATCACAACCGTGAGAAAGTAGCAGCAAAATTGATTTAAGATGGAAGCATTGTGTAAAGCATGGATTCCCATCCATTTTGTTTTCGTTACCCATTTTTGATTCGGAAAATTCCCATTTCTTGATTTTTCGCTCCAAAACGTAGGTTCTATTTCCAAGTCTGAATTGATGCGTTTTTAATTCTAATTAAAGACAATGTATTTTTTGGAGATCAACTTTTCGACTTTTTCCAAATCTATAATGGCTTATGTTTTCCCCGTCAAAAATTAAATTTGAACTCGCGATCCCGAAGTTGTGCTATTGCCCACTAGGGAGCAGTGGCCCATCGGTTGAGAACCACTGATGTAAAGCATTCAGCATCAGGAGCCAGGCAATTTTTTACAGTTGGACCAAACATGCGATTTCTAGTCAGGAAATATTTTGTGTGCAATTTTCTTGTTACCCTTGCCTTTGCCAAATTTTTTATCAAAAATTTGTCAACATGTTTCGTTTTTTTGACTTTTCTACCATAGATTGGCACACGACCAAATATAAAGCGTACCTACGACCAAGAAACAATGGAGAAAGAAGGTAAGAACATTTTTCTTTTTGTGTGTTATATGAAAGGCTTCCAGGACAGGGGCTCCAAGCTAACAACAGTTGTTTGAACGTGCTTGGTATTAACCTGCTTTCTGTTTAAAGTGATTTACTGCTTGTTTTAATCTGTTAAACGAAGGAAATCACTGCAAAGTTTGCTAAGGAATCAAAACGCAGCCAACATAAGGTGAGAAGGCACGAGCATTCTAGCGATGGGTTATCATTAAACGTTGCTCCAACCAACTTGAGCGAATTGCCATCACTGTAGACCAAAACCAATATCAAGAGAAAACTTTTTATAGGATTTGCCACTGCAGTCCCGCAAGAGCCGCCTATTTCACTGAATATTGTCGATGTTGGCCAACAAGCGTCTGAAACAATACCTGAGGTAAGTTCATTGTTTGGTCACTATTGAAAGCATATAGCAGGTGGCATGCCCTGCGGATTAGTGTCCTAGGATTGATTACGCATAATTGATGCCGGTCGCAAATGTTGCTCTTGTGCCCAACACCATGATTCTCTGAAGCAGTTCAATCATGCGTGGATATCACCGAAACGTCCTTGGAGCAGAGCAGGGCGCTCATTGACGAAGTTCTTAATTTTTGAGAAAAAACAACGGTTGCTGCTGATACATCCTGTTTCAAAATACTATTGCATTCATACAGCAAGGTTTCTGAGTAGGCTCATTAAAGCACCATCGATATTCTTAAAGGGAGATTTGCCCGTTTTGTTTAACCGAAAACTGGTATCAGAAAATGCAGCGAGAGACTCAGCTATCGCTTTGGCTATTGCAGAAAACACGTCTTGTGACTTGAGATTTCAAAAGATAGTTAATGCTATGTTTGCTGAAAGTGATGCAATTTAGTAGCCTTCATCAAGAAAGTGTTTTTTTTGTTGGTTGTTGTTGGTTTACTCCTCCTCTTCCTTGGGATGGAAGTATCGCGCTAACAGCAATCCAGGTTCACACCATCAACCTAATTAAATTAGGCCAGGGGAAAAGTGGCAGCCCATTTCGAACCAGTCGTGGATGCAAACTGCCGACTGGTAGCCCCACCACCAACAAGGCGAACTGCCATTGGTGGGTACCCAAAAATCGCGTCTTACAACATGCTGGGTGAGTAGCTTCACTATTTTAACCCGGTGAATGCTGTGGTAGCCCATTCATCGTGTGCACTGATGTCCGAAGGATGCCTTCAAATGACCATGGTTACCTTTGCAATGGCAATATTATAAAATAGGTTTCACAATGATGTTGTTGGCAATATTTGTTATGTGGTTCGGTATATGTTTTCAAATTGTGAATTATTTTGCCTACACTCCCCTTAATAGCTAAATCATATTAAAATGATAGCTGCACATAATTGCTTTGAAAATTTGAAACACAATGTGCACAGCGATGCTGCAGTTTGCAGGCCAATGAACATTTTCAAGTTTATGTTAAGCAAACCATCACCTAATAGGTGCTACAGCATCCGCTACAAAGCTAAGTAATTTAGAAAAGAGCAAAGTAGGTAGAATGTAGATTGATATGTGGCTTAAACAGCAATATCGTTTTCCGTTCAAGAATTTGAGATGAAGGATAAGGGTAAGGGCAAAGTAAAAACCAACAATACAGGACAGACCTTAATCGACTTTCTGTTTATCACATTTAATGTTCTCAATTCACGTTGCCTAACCCACTCAATTTAATTGTGTACAGTGAATCAGACAGGTTTCTTTCGCGTTAAAGAATTAATACGATATTATAAAATATGCGGTTTACAAAGTGAGCTACAACTAAACGACAAAAAAATGGACGTCTGCAATGACTTACGAGTCGCAAGAAGAGTTCAATATCCTCTACCAGAAAATTGAAAAATGTTTTGGAGATCTTCCTGGTAATGTATAGTCAGCAGCTGGGCACTGGACGTTTTTAAGCAAGTCCAAGTCCAAATTCGACCTCATTACATTAGCCCCATGCGAGATAAAATTTATGAACATGAATTTAAAACACAAGTTAGTGATGCTAAAAATGCACCATCGTCATTCGGTACAAATGATGACATCAGTCCTTACCTTGTTGTTTGGTGAACAAGAATTACCATTTGTTGCTACATTTCACTTAATTAAACTTGGACTTGAATTTGTCTGTAAAAACCGCTAGTCTTAAGACCGAGATAAATGCCCGCAAGTGGCACTAGTTCTATTTGTGTTTTTAAAACGAGTTGGTATGAAAGTCGTTGCAAATGACTTCTCAATTACAGGTTTTAGTGTGTTTTTGGTTTACCGGAAATACCGCTAATTATATTTCATCAATACCGGCACCAGATCCTGATACGAACTTTGGTGATCATCTTGTGCGTTGTTGTGTTGCAGCTACCGTCTCTTGAGCTTGGTCAACATCAAAAGAAAGACTTTAAGGAAGTCACTGTGTTCCAACTTCCTAAAAAATTAGTTCCTGTTCGTAAGTTGCATGTTGAGCCAGACACAACAACGTCCGAAACGACAGATACAGAGTTTTTAGAACAAAGGTCTAAAGAGGTAACGAATTGTTCAATAGAGTTCGCTCCAGAACGACAGTCCAAACTAAAACCGGACGCCTTAGACTTTCCTTGGGTTATTGGCTTCAATTTTCTTGCCATGCAAATGAATAGTAAAGCACTCAAAGTTGATTTATACCAAACATAGTCCAGGATTGGCATTGCACAGCTAAGTCGTAGTTAACTGAGGCCAAGAAACTTGTCAATAGAGGTAGGGATTAGAATCACGAAGACACGTTTATTAGAAGGATCCTTGATGTTGAGGAAGGAACAAGGACAAGAGATTTCCTTTTATAACATATTTTTCGAAGCTGTTTAAACATCTGCGGTGGCCCAACAATGTCATGCCAATCAGGAACTTTTCTGGTAGGCAGGCAAACACCTGTTCTTATGAAGGGTTGTAAAATACTTGATACCTGTTGAGATTTTGTACTGTTTTTCAACTTATATTTTTCCGCAACAAAAGCAATTGGCTGCTCTGCTAGGCGATGCTAGAAAATATGTTAGTATAAACAAAACCAGATAAAGTTTACGATGGAAAACAGTGGTAGCTAAACCGTATTTGGTCGTTATTATAAAGGAGCAACATGGACAAATAGTTCACCGTAGAAGTGATGGGCGGGAGACTGTGTTAATTAATATTCCGGAAACCGCAACCCATGGTGGGAGAAAAACTTATGTTGAAGAAGAACTACCAACCCGTGGTAGGCAGAAGGAGTTTACAAGAAAATACAAGCGAAATAGACAAGAAGAGGTAAACCCGTATTGCAACAACCATTTATATGTTACAAATATTTCAAAGCGCTTGTATAGACAGAGATCATGCCCTTGTTTAAACAGACTGTGCGTTGCACATAAAAATCCAAACAATTATAAAAACGTGTAGTTAAATCTTCATAGATCTCTGGCAATTATACTGCAATGTGCTGGTGATCGGTGAATTTAGTTATTGGTAAAACACTGGATGATCCTTGGCACTTGACTACACACATTACATACGTATTTATTTTAATTGTTGTATTGAAGGACTCTCGCTTCGCTCATAGATGTAGTGATGACCAATATAATTTTGTTGGTCGAACTCCCCCGAGAGAACATAGAATGAGGTATGCAACGAAGCAGCACATAGGTAGAGAAACCAGATGGAACGAATATGGGTCACGCCAAGGATTGAACGAAAGGGTAAGTTAAACAATATGGTTTAATGTAATTTTGTCAACTCACTGCCTCTGAGATATATTTAGTCGGTCAATTTGTATATAGTGCTGTTTTAAAGGACGGCGTTTTCTACAACATAAGCGATAAGTAGTTCCGTATCAAGAAATATCTAGATATCATTCTGTAGAGGCCCCTACAGAAAGCAAATGACATTGTCGTTCCTTGGCCGGACGTGCTAAACATGCCTGAATTCACAGACTTATAAATTGACATACTGTTATGTATTGAAAAGAGCATTTTTTCACGAGGTAGAACTTGTGTTTGGATGTTTTCCCTTCCTCTTCCTTCGAACGGAGATAGGGCATGGAATGTATTAGCGCTACTTTGCTTTGTGTGTGTATTGATCCCTTGGTAATGTTTGAAATAGGAAGTAACCGATTACCAGATATATTTTGGCGTGGTTAGCTGTTACGCAATCTTTTTACGAGTCTCAATCAAGTAATTCCAGATAAAACGACCTGTTTGATTTACTATAGTTAAGCTTTAATGTATTTATTTATAATTTAGTTCGGAACAGTAGCCGGCACAATATTTATCATAAATGTGCATTTCTCATATTGGTGTAATAGTCTACGTGGTGCATGCTGTTTGGTATTTTCGAAGCGCTTTTGTCAGTTCGCTGTGGAGCAATATAGTGTCAACAGTTTTATCTATGTGCTACTGTGAGCTGGTACTGTGCTATATTTCAAAGCTATTTAATTTCTCAAAAATCAAGCAATGGGAAAGCGGCAGCCGGGTTCTGAAAAAAATGCTAACCGGCTTTCCCACCACTAAGGCGGAGCTGGCAGTGGTGGGTGCTTCTGACAATGTGCTGGATCAGCAACTTTGCTTCTTTTCTTTATTGAAATGTATTTTTTATAATGTGCTGGGTCAGCAGCCTCACTATTCTCATCTGCTGAAGCGCGGGTGTACTCCAGGCGTTTAGGTAATGCTAATCTCTAGCCCAGAGGTGTCAAAAAGACGAAGCCAAAGTGATCAGTGTGGCCGGCGACGCGATATTTTGTGACCCGCGACGACATATTTTGTGGCCCGCAACCCAATGTTTTGTGGCACAGTGCGAATGGCTGGCCTGCGAGTTTGGTTTTCGAGAAATTGTTTTCCTAAAGGAAAAATATGTTTTAAGTTGAAAATACGTAAAACTAGATATGAAACAATGGCCGACTACCGCTTAATGTCGCGGGTGGCATTACAGGTTGCGGCGAGAGAGTTAATGACTTTTTTTTTGGAGATCAGACCATTTCGAGCTACATCACACGATTTCCGGAGATCAACAGAGTCTGGGCCGTATAAAATCCAAATGTGTAAATGTGGCCCACAGCACTGAATGAGTTTGGCACCTCTGCTCTAGCATATTTTCACACAAAGATTTTACTCTGTTGTGCAATTTCAAATCAAATAAGCAAAATGATCAGTTAGCAACAGTGGGTCAAAAACAGAACTTTCACAGTGACATAAAGTAATTTATGAGAAAAAAACGGTGCTACTATAGCGTGAGGTCTACCACCGAATTATTGATCCCTCACCCCTCTACAGCTACACACTTACTACTATAGCTATAATAATTCCAAACACCATACATACGTTCCACAGACAAAGGTAAATTTATTCTAACGATACACACTTCGTACATCTTCTAAGAATGACACAAATAAATCATTGGTTAGGGGTAAGGGTTAAAGGTTAAGGTTAGGGCAGTGGTTCTAACCCTAACCCAAACCTCACGCGGTTTGCACTTCGGTAGGTGCTAGTCAAGCGGTAGACCTCACCTTGCATCTCGGTAGGTGACTTATGTCGGTAGACCTCACACTATAGTAGCACCGTAGGCGAACCTCTACGATAGCCTACTAACACATAGTCAAAAAGTAGCAAACTAAAGTACGATCAACACGAGGTCATGTAATCGATTAGCAACAATAGTGATAAGTTGCAACCTTTACAATTTTGCCTAAATACAAAAGGAGCTATTTTTAATATAAAGACTGTCCACATCGGGAGGGGCAAGAAACTGTAAGGAGTTAAATCCTTAATCTTTCTGTAAAAACACGTTGCTAATGAGACTAAATCTGGCTCTGGCCATAGGCATTAGACAGTGTCATCTTGCTATGAATGCTAAATGTAGTATATCCATTTTGTAAAGCAAAATACAGACTTACATTGCTTTATAACTGCAGATTATACTTTGCATAGCATTCTTTTCCATCGACACCACTACCTACGTTCAAAACACCCTGTTAATGCTACTTTGAATATTGTTATGAGGTGACAAAGCCAAAGTGATCATTATTTTAGAAAGCAATAAATAAAGCCTAAACCAAGTAATAAACTTTTATGATTTTCACATGAATTTGTATTTGACTGAATAAAGGATCCCGCTCGAGAACATGTGCAACACCGAGGTAGAAAATACGTTCGCCGTTTTTCTTCATACAGACCAACACAAGATCTGTATTCTGATCAAGAGTCTATAACTCCCATTGGCGAAGATGAATTTGTCAGAGAAAGGTTACCCAGCATTCATCAGAAAGTTCCACAAGAGGTGCGAACCGATACCGGTAGCTTACCTTTTTAATTTAGCCTTATTTTTGTGCACCATTCGAATTTCTATTTTTTCGGGTTTAGCATAATTGATTTATAGATGACTAGTTGTGAGAGTAGAACATCGCTGATATTGCTAACTAACTGCACTAACGTAGCAAAACTAAATTCTTCTTCTCTTCGTCCTCCAGGTGTGTGTTCAACTCCATATTGCTTTCGTGGTCCTTTTGAAAGAAATCTTGTAGCCACTTTGAAAGTTCATTAATATTCTGATAATATTGGCCGTTATAGCCGACGAAACTTTAGCGTAAATACAATCACTAGGCTACCTAAGCAATTTGTATGGTTATAACCTGCGAAACAAAGGGTCAGGATTTATCTCGATTTTAATGCCTAATAAACAGTTTCATTAAATAAGCGCTAACATCAGTTCTTAAATGGCGAGTAAACAGCAAATTTATTTCAATTCAGACACTCGGCAGCAAAACATTACTATGTCCGGTTGAACAGCTGAGCAATGAATGCCGACGCTGGTTGGTGTTGAGCGGTACAGTGCAAACCCCATAACGATAAGCCAGTGTAAAGTTGATATGTACAGTAAAGGCGGTGACAGATATTTTGTCTGCAGGACTTACATGGAAAAGTCACTAAAATTCGTAGAAAGAAAGATGGTAAGAAAAACCTCTTGATTAGAACACCACATAAGTTGGTGCCGGTAATGAAACGGGGTCCCGATACGGATGAAGAATCAGCAGCAGAAGGTGGAAATGCATTTCAAAAAGTAAATTACTTCAAAAATAGCATTGAACTAGTTACTTCAAATATTTGGAACATTAACGTCGGAAGTAAATACAGTTCATACGAAACAAAAACTGGTTTTATAGGTAGAGTTTGAGGATAAATAAAACCGCGCTTTATATAAGTCAATACGTTTATCATTGGGATATTATATGTCTTCAGCATCATTGGTGTTTAGTCCAGTCATAAAGCTGGTAATTGTGTTGTTCAAAAAAATCTAAATGTTTAAGCTAACACGTTAGTATGAATAGTTTTTATCCAAAAGGTACAAAAAATGCATTTTTAGATCAATAAAAAGTCTAGATTTTTAAATATTGTAATTTAAAAAATCTGAAACCATTGCAATTAAATGCTTTGGACTGACAACCCTTGAAATCAATAATTTTTTGACCTTGTTGCTGTCTATAGATCTACTAGGCGTGCACAACACAGAACCCCAGGCATCAAAATCCTTTAGTGTTGCCGGTCAGAGATTTGGAAAAACGTCATAGTTTATACAAAATCATGCTTATAAGTATGGTTGATTGAAGCTGAATTGGTTGAGGTCATGCTTGTTTCGAAACCAAAATGGATAAAAATAACTTCTTTCAAAGAGTTGATTCCACTCAGAATAAAAAGGTCTTCATGTTTGTTTTGATACCTAAATGACCGGCTTGCGCTTGACAGTGTGAACATGGCCGCGATGAATGGGTTAGGAATTAAGCATCTTTGGGTAGAATGATATTAATCTAATAGTAACGAACTCAGCATCATCGCCGCGGAAAATATATTTGGTTGCAGAGGCTCTTTTCCTGTTTTGAGTTGTGCGTGCCTATCTATAGGATATACTTTCAACCACAAATCTTGCTTTGTTGACTAATCAACCAGTGATTACTCCCAGCCCACCGTTAAGCCAACTATCGTTTTATTTAATTAAGGGACCGGTTGCAAAAGTTGTTCGACGATCTGATGGAAAAGAGATTGTTATCATTAAGAGCCCATACAAAATGGTACCGGTTACTAAAGAAAACATCATTATCAAGAAAGTCCAAAGCACAGTCAGCGAAGACGAATCAGCTGTGGAAAGTGTGACTGAATCACAATTTAGCGCACAGAACAATAAGGTACTTACGTATTTTGACTTTTTAATATTGGGGCCGTAGAGTGATTATCAGTTAGGAAAGAACTGGTAGATCTTCGTTAAAAGTTATGAAATATTGCTCTATGGACAAATTGCGATCAATTTGAATAAAGAATGTGTTCATTTTTTAGATGATCTTGCGTCCTGTTTATATCCGTTTCGCAGACTCAGACATGCTGGTTCATTGTAAGTCTACCACTGCAAACTCGCTTTCGAACCATACTTTTTGCTGAAACCACATAGAGCCTCAAAGTTCGGATGCCAATCCTGGAGAATACCAGTGGTGCTTTTAAAAAAATTTTGCTCTCCAGACTTTCGTTCTAAATTCAAAAACAATTACCACTACACCACAGCGGCTTAACGAGTGGATGCATTTATCAGATAAAACTCATAACGATAAACCTGAACTGAATCCCATCTAAGTAAAGCTAAAGTAAAGAAGTGAAACTGAACAAGGTTGAATTTAACAAAATTGAACTGAACGACAATACACCAATCACACTTAAAACAAAGTCAGGCGTAATTAACTAAAACGCTCAAAGCTTTCAACAAAAATCAAAAACTTTGAATATGTTCTTACTAATCAAACAGTGCCACAAATAAATCAAATAAGGTAACGCAAAAAGTGCTGTCAAAGATAAGACGGTCTCCACCAACTAACGATTTTTTGACAATGTATCTTAAAAACCTGGTTCGTAACCGCTGCGGCCGCACTATTAAAGGTTTCTAGTTATACTCTGCGTGGAGGCTCGCTGCACTGTATAGCGTGAGACTGCACTGTTAGTACCTCCAATTGAAACGTTGTTTGCATTATTTTATGGGACACAAACCATGAATATATTTTGTTTTTCTATGACAGCTTTTTTTCAAGTAATTAGTGTACTGATGTACATGCAGGCGCTTACTTAATCAATGTAAAGAAGTCAATAGTTCGTGTAGCCAATTAATGATAAATTATTCATAATGCGCTGTTTAACTTCATTGTTGGTTTTGCTTAAGTGTTAATAATCATATTTATTTTGTTTTTGTAAAGGGACCATTTTCATGGATTGTTCGAAGGATGAGCGATGGCCGTGAAGCTCTACTGTTCCAGTTATCGCATAAACTAATACCGGTTTATAAGATCAGCTGCGACTTGGGAACAGAGTGTAAGGTTAGTGAAGAAAAATCAGCAGTAGAGCATAAAGCGGTTACAGCATCGCGAAAAGAGCGAATGAGCAAGCGGTCTCAGTCATAGATATACCAATCGTTACTCAAGACGAGAGTGGCAATGCCCTCAAACTAAATTGAATTATTGTTTCACTTATTACTCTGCGAATAACATGGTTAATGCACAACTTGACTCTGCCGGTACTACAAAGATAAACTGTAACGTTATCATGACTTTAACAACCCCGTTCATGACTTTTACCTCAGGAAGAAATGAATTGCAAAAAGTTTTATGCTTGTATGCGCAGGAGAAGTTAAACCGCACAAACAGCAAACATTATAGTTTTAGAGGAGTTAAAACACACAAACAGCACACATTATAGTTTTAGATGCGCTAAAGCACACAGACAGCACAAATTATACAGTTGTTTAAAGAAGTAAAAGCACGCAGACAAAAGTGCGCTTTATCGTCTAGTTAGAGCAGTTGGCGTAGTTCGGTTTTTATCCAGTTTTAAACCCTTAAAAGATTTGGCCGTAATCTCCCTTTTTCTTTAGCAATTGTTGGCAACTCCGTTTCGCCCCATCACTTGATACAAGGTGTCCTCCGTTTTTGTACTAGTCTTATCTGTGCCATCCTCAACATGCTTTTTAATGTCTTCTTTGATCGTCCTCGTTTTTTACTGCTAGTCAAGCTACATTAAGATCTAGGGCAACTCTCAAAACACAATTGTCCTTCCTTTTCTGAGCATGTCCTTACCATTTATCTCCGTTTGCTTTTACCACTTCATCTACTGCTTCCTTTAACCCCAGCATGCCCAACTACTTTCCGACTCCACATGGCTCAAACCATAGTTCTATACGTCTTCCTTGAAATTGCTTTATTGTTTTATCTCACACATCGTGTCTCGCTTCCAAACATTATTGCTGACCTTACGCAACAACGATAAACTTTACCTTATATCTTCAGAAGAAGCCTATTTCCAAGTAACAACTCTTCACGTCCCCTCAATCTCATCCACCCGATTTTCTGCTCTTGCCGTGACTGCAGCTTCACAACTACCACCAACATGCAGCATGTCTTCCAAATAACAAAAATCATTTACTGTCTCCGCTTTATTACACAACTTCTTGATCGGATCCACCATTTCCCTACATTTTAAACAAATAAAACGCATGGCCCTCTAGTGGTAACTCTGTTTATTTGTGCATATCTGGCATAACCAACTTAGTTTTCACATAACATCTAAAACACTGAATTGGCCGTAACTCTCCTACAAACTTCACGTGAATCTATCTTAGTTTTAAACAGTTTCTTTCAAATCTGCTTCATTAATCACACCTCTGTTTTATTAATCACACCTCACTTCATTAATTATTAATACTTCATTAATCACACCCCTTCGTGTATTTTCTGTGACAACATCTACAACTATTGCAAACAACAGTGGCAACAGCACAGCTTCTTGGTGTACACTAACCTTTACTTCAAAGCTTCTCCAAACACACGGATCACACTCTCTCACTTGCATTGCTCCATCATATCAATTTACATCTCCTCGAACGATTACATTTAAAAGATTCTTTTTCCCATCTAATATATAAAATCCAAAGTCTGTTTGTTTGTCTGTCTGTCAGTCTGTTTGTCTGTTCCTTATGGAAAAAAAATTAGGAGCACCTAGAAAAAAATAAAACATGCATTCCGATGTATTTTTTTCCAGCGGAGTCAATGGGCCTATTTCCAAACCTCTAAGTGCCCCCCTAAGGGAGCTATGGGGGGCAGAACCCCCCTTTGAAAATTCAAATATATTCAATTTTGATGAAATTTAAATCATATGTAGAAGACACTAAATTAGAGAGCTTTCCAAAATTTCAGCCTTTTTCGACAATATTAGGGGGCAGAAAGCCCCCTTAAAAATTTAAAGTTTTTGTTAGGTACCACAAACAGAAAATAATTTGTGACAAATAAAAATCCAAATTGGATGATTGTGAGAAAGACTGTACATTTAAAAATCCCTAGCAGATTTACCCGTCGTAGATCGGGTTAAAATAACTTTTTCCAGGGAAGCCAAGTACGGTGTTTTCATTTCGATCACATTCGTCTATGGGGCTCTACTATAGGCCTATTTGTACTGTTGTACGACGAAATAAAAATCATGAAAACACATTAAAATATGGTTGTTCAATGTAAAAACTTAATTAGTCTTTACATTTTACCCGATCAACGACGGGTAAATCTGCCAAGTACGGTATTTTCATTTCGATCAGATTCGTCTATGGGGGGCTACGAGCCTATGGGGCTCTACTAGAGGCCTTTTTGTACTGTTGTACGATGAAATAAAAATCATGAAAACACATTAAAATATGGTTGTTCAATGTAAAAATTTAATCAGTCTTTACATTTTACCCGATCAACGACGGGTAAATCTGCCAAGTACGGTATTTTCATTTCGATCAGATTCGTCTATGGGGGGCTACGAGCCTATGGGGCTCTACTAGAGGCCTTTTTGTACTGTTGTACGATGAAATAAAAATCATGAAAACACATTAAAATATGGTTATTCAATGTAAAAATTTAATCAGTCTTTACATTTTACCCGATCAACGACGGGTAAATCTTTCAGCCTTTTTCGACTATATTAGGGGGCAGAAAGCCCCCTTGAAAATTCAAATACCTATAGAGAGAAAAGTTAAAGAAGCTTCAAAAAATAAGTAAAAGTGTATTGTCATGTAAAATTTTCCAAGGAATACTGTGGAAGTGGTCTCGAACCTTTAAGTGCTCCCCTAAGGGAGCTATGGGGGGCAGAACCTCCCTTTGAAAATTCAAATATATCTGATTTAGATGAAATTTAAACCATATGTATAAGACACTAAATTAAAAAGTTTCCCCAAATTTCAGCCTCCTACGACTATATTAGGGGGCAAAAAGGGGGGAGAAAGCCCCCTTGAAAATTCAAATACCTATTGTTATGAGTAGTAATGATAAAGGAATTAAAAATGAAGTGTATGTCGCTTTTTATTATCTGTATTGAATAACAAGATTTACAAACAAAACTTTAAGCAAATAATCTTCACCTTTACATAGAATATGGTTATGCTAATGTAACTCTTGAGGTATGATATTGTAACCTGTTTCCTCTTCAAGGTGATTAGCCTCCGATAATGCAAATATTACGTGACAACAGTTTCTAGGGGTTAAAAAGAAAGTGTTGTCAGAATAGTAATCACCAGGATAACTTACATGATCTGATCAATTGCATATACTGACGTTGCTCTTTTATCCTATACCCGGGCAACGCCGGGTACCTCTGCTAGTCTAATATATAAAATCCAAAGTCTGTTTGTTTGTCTGTCTGTCAGTCTGTTTGTCTGTTCCTTATGGAAAAAAAATTAGGAGCACCTAGAAAAAAATAAAACATGCATTCCGATGTATTTTTTTCCAGCGGAGTCAATGGGCCTATTTCCAAACCTCTAAGTGCCCCCCTAAGGGAGCTATGGGGGACAGAACCCCCCTTTGAAAATTCAAATATATTCAATTTTGATGAAATTTAAATCATATGTAGAAGACACTAAATTAGAGAGCTTTCCAAAATTTCAGCCTTTTTCGACAATATTAGGGGGCAGAAAGCCCCCTTAAAAATTTAAAGTTTTTGTTAGGTACCACAAACAGAAAAAAATTTGTGACAAATAAAAATCCAAATTGGATGATTGTGAGAAAGACTGTACATTTAAAAATCCCTAGCAGATTTACCCGTCGTAGATCGGGTTAAAATAACTTTTTCCAGGGAAGCCAAGTACGGTGTTTTCGTTTCGAACAGATTCGTCTATGGGGCTCTACTATAGGCCTATTTGTACTGTTGTACGACGAAATAAAAATCATGAAAACACATTAAAATATGGTTGTTCAATGTAAAAACTTAATTAGTCTTTACATTTTACCCGATCAACGACGGGTAAATCTGCCAAGTACGGTATTTTCATTTCGATCAGATTCGTCTATGGGGGGCTACGAGCCTATGGGGCTCTACTATAGGCCTATTTGTACTGTTGTACGATGAAATAAAAATCATGAAAACACATTAAAATATGGTTGTTCAATGTAAAAATTTAATTAGTCTTTACATTTTACCCGATCAACGACGGGTAAATCTGCCAAGTACGGTATTTTCATTTCGATCAGATTCGTCTATGGGGGGCTACGAGCCTATGGGGCTCTACTAGAGGCCTTTTTGTACTGTTGTACGATGAAATAAAAATCATGAAAACACATTAAAATATGGTTATTCAATGTAAAAATTTAATCAGTCTTTACATTTTACCCGATCAACGACGGGTAAATCTTTCAGCCTTTTTCGACTATATTAGGGGGCAGAAAGCCCCCTTGAAAATTCAAATACCTATAGAGAGAAAAGTTAAAGAAGCTTCAAAAAATAAGTAAAAGTGTATTGTCATGTAAAATTTTCCAAGGAATACTGTGGAAGTGGTCTCGAACCTTTAAGTGCTCCCCTAAGGGAGCTATGGGGGGCAGAACCTCCCTTTGAAAATTCAAATATATCTGATTTAGATGAAATTTAAACCATATGTATAAGACACTAAATTAAAAAGTTTCCCCAAATTTCAGCCTCCTACGACTATATTAGGGGGCAAAAAGGGGGGAGAAAGCCCCCTTGAAAATTCAAATACCTATTGTTATGAGTAGTAATGATAAAGGAATTAAAAATGAAGTGTATGTCGCTTTTTATTATCTGTATTGAATAACAAGATTTACAAACAAAACTTTAAGCAAATAATCTTCACCTTTACATAGAATATGGTTATGCTAATGTAACTCTTGAGGTATGATATTGTAACCTGTTTCCTCTTCAAGGTGATTAGCCTCCGATAATGCAAATATTACGTGACAACAGTTTCTAGGGGTTAAAAAGAAAGTGTTGTCAGAATAGTAATCACCAGGATAACTTACATGATCTGATCAATTGCATATACTGACGTTGCTCTTTTATCCTATACCCGGGCAACGCCGGGTACCTCTGCTAGTATTTCTATAAAATGCACAAGAAACCTTATTCCTAAAGGTTGCTCTATACATTTTTGATAGTATCTATAACGCTTCAACTATTGAAACGTCCCTCCAGAGAAGCGAAAATTAAAAATGCAACGAGTCCTGCAATTGAATGGCTCGAATCAGTCTGAGTCTTACAACCTTCGAGTCCAAGACTTTTGAAACCGTGATTTGAATAAAGTCCGAGTTCCCAAGATGCTCAAGTCTAATCCCAGTTCACCAAAGCTCGAGTCTTTTTCAGGTCAAGTGTAGTAGTAGTTATTCAGTTTTGGTCCGTTATTGTTCCCTTAGAATAGATGGCCGGATTCACCCTATTCCTTCTGCAATTACTCGCACTCCGTCTCTCCACTTGTCTCGATTCAGGGCATCCTCTTTCTTCAAACCAATCCTCTCTGTCTCCTCCTTCATTTGCTCCTTCCAGGTCTTCTTCAGTCGTCCTCGCTTTCTCTTGCCACTCACTTCAAGATTCAGAGCAGCCCTCAAAACACTATCGTCATCCTCCTCAGCACATGTCCATCCCATCTAACTCCATTCGCTGTTGCTAATTGGTCTATAGTTTCCTTCAACCCCAACATGCCCATTTGTTCTTCATTCGTCTTTCTGTCAACAACTTTCTGACCGCACATGGCTCTCACCATAGCTCTCTCCGTTCTCCTTAAAATTGCATTTTCATTTTCTTTTAAACATCATGCCTTACTTTCATACACTATTGCTGATCTTATGCAACAACGATAAACTTTATCTTTTATGTTCTTTACATGTAGGAAACGAAAACCATGTTACGTGGAAGTTATCTTTACACATAATCACATGTGCATGACGTCATAATTAAAATCAAAGCTATAGGCATTTGCAAAATATAGGAGTCTTTTATAATGGAGACTGGCGTCAAGTTCGAGTCTCCCATAGTGAAGACTTGAATCAATTCCGACTTCTTTGCAGTGAAGACTAAAGTCGAGTCATAGTCCTGAAATTTTTACCAGTGGACCCTAGTCTTTACAACTCCAGTGCAAAGATGATACAGTGATGCAGATAATTTGCTGATTTAATTCAGTTTTTTGACTTAACAGAAATCAGCGAAGGAGTCACAACCGATGGAACGAATACCTGATGAAGGGGCTGCCATGGTAAGTAAACATAATGCTCAAAGTTGTAACTAGGGCAAAGGGCGTTGAGCATGGATGTAGCAAAGTCTTTCAACAGATTACGCCTTTAAGGTGCTAAAGACTGATTTGAAGATAATTTTTTTCGATGATCGTTTAATGAGGCTTTTGCTTTTGTAAGAGAGGCTTACAACAATGGCCTTGACAACGCTATTGTAATAATTAAGGCCAAGCTTTAACTTTTAGTTTAAAGCTGATATTTGCATTCAGAACTGACTTTAAAATCACTCATACAAAGCAAGCCAGATTGTTTTTCTCCAATCAATAGCCTTACTCACTACCAGTAAGTTAATAACCAGTTTTTAACTGAACTGATGTGTGTATGTTTACTAGCAACAACGATACCGTAGGTTAAATTTTTTTGCATTTGTATTAACAAATCTATATCAGTTTTTACTATTTTTGTTGTGGTCTGAAGTTCGTCGTAGTATAATAGTTGATCGACTTTGACTTGATGTTGGTTTGAAAAGTAAATATTTATCAAATTATTTAAAAGTTCTGGAATCATAAACTTATGTTTACAAAATAGAAAAGTGCTTTCTAGAACATGCTGTGTAGTTTTGCTATGAATTTTTAAAATATTTCGTATTATAATTTTAGAAACGGATTTTACACAGCTTGTTAAAATAGCTTTTTCCTCTTTAAAAAGTTGTTCGATCTCAGGCCACTTTTTTATTAGTTGGAAAAGTTTGTGGGTGTTAAAAAATTTTATTGTATTAATATTAGAATCATTGTGTTATTAGAATCTTGAAAAAGGAGCGCCAGGTGATGCGGTATCGATGTTAACATCAGAAGCGTTGTCTAGAGCAAGAATATCGCTCTCAGATGTGTCTAATGACAACAATGCATCGGGACAAGTTAGCAGAGTAAAAACAGAGCCAACAGAGGCAGTTGGAGAAGTTTTCAACCAAATAGAGCAAACTGTGGAGAAAACGTTTGAAGAAAACAGTAAGAGTTTCCAGTACAGAAATGAAGAGAAACAGTTGCCTGGTGGTACACTTTTCCCCTATAACTCGCAAGAACACATTGATACTCTAGCCTCTGGAAACACCAACTCAATAACACCTAGCAATACGCAGTTCGATAGCTCTGGAACTTTTATTAAAGCTAACTCTATGGTTTCAAGCAATCGAAATTCCGCTAGTACGGCAACGACAACTGATTATTTAAACCAACGAGCTAGACCAAGCTCATCAGATCAACGTGCCACGAAAGAATTGTATCAAACATTGAATTCGATTATTGCAGATCAAATTGGGATGACATATTCTAATCATACCTCAGCAGATACCAATGAATATGATCATCAAAGTGACAAAGTATCTCTAAACACCAAACCGCAGCTCACTGTAACCGACCATGATGCAAAGATACATCATCAATTCGGATCAAAGATCAGCCCAGAATCAGTGACAGTAAACAGTTCAAATGCTGTTACTAATAGTTGTGCGGGAAGCAGTACCGAAATATTATCAGCTGGAAGTGCAGGCTTGGCCGGCTTTTACAGTTATGATTCGATATTCGACTGCAATAGCGAGTATTATAAAAAGCAATATCATAAGTCAAAGAAAAGCAACAATTTTGCTGAAACGCTAAGCAATCCATCTAGCAAGCAACATGGACATTCTACCGGCGATGAACATGATATTCTTGGCAACTTGATCAGGGAAACGCCGCAGTCTCTTAGCGCCGCTACGATAGCTGAAACAGTTAGCAGAAAGTCCAGAAAGCAACTGAAACATAGAGGATCTTGTACTAATGACAAATACGATACTACTAAACTAATGGTGGAAACACCTCAGTATTCAAGTGCTACTTCTGCTAAAAGTGGACGTCGTAAATACAAACGGTTACAAAAAGGAAGTCACTACTCATCTAGTGAAGAGCATGATGTGCGGAGAGATTCAAATTCCGAGGCACATGCTTTCAGTGCTACTTCTGAGAGTGTAAATTATTTGATACCTATAAAACAGCGTGAACATTCCACTAGTGACGAATTTGACAAAAATGGAGAATTAATTACTGAGACATCGCAAACTCTAAGCGCAACTACTGCTGCAAGTGGAAGTCGTCGATCTGTTGAACTAGACAAAGGACATTTAACCAGTGATGAAAGTCACAAAGAAACTGCTGAGATATCACGATCACCAGATGTTGCAACTGAAAGTCAAAGTTATCAATCCCGTTACTTGCACCGAGTTTCGACAACAGATGAATTAATTAAACGAAGATTTGTCGCGTCTACATTAAGCGATGAAGAACGGCAAGATGAAACCATGAATTCTCCACGCGATACTAACGGTTACTCAGCGGAAAGTTCAATGTATTTGTCAACATTACCACACATAAGCTATTCGACCAGCAATGAATTTGAAAATCAAGAAAAATCTTCTGATAGTTTGGACTGCCAATCTTCTAAAAGACCTGCTAACAAAAGTTCATTGCAAGAAACTGCGAGTTCGACTCTTCTTAAAGAAAAATTTTCTGTTGAACGTTTGCGTCAAATTACTTCAAAATCAACAGCGGACACAACTTCTATTTGTAATTTGTCATCTGATGAACGTTTAAGTGCACGTTCAATACCGACAAATGAAAGTGACTTTACCTTTCAAAAATCTGTAAGATTACAAAAATTAACAAGATCTCGCCATCAATACACCGATGAAAACTTGAGCCGACACGATGTTTCTTCTGAAAGCTTAAGTGAACGCACTGGTCATTTTGATAATATTGACTACACTTATCAGCAATCTGAAGATTTGAGTGAACGTTCGTATCTGTCAAAAAAAAGTGGCAACTTCTTTCAACAATGTGCGATGCTGAAGATGGGCACAACTCCAGTTCGAAATCTATCTTCACCCGACAGTTTGAGTGATCGTTCTCTTGAGAGCAATGGCAGCGATTACACCGTTCAAAACTCAGCGAAACTCGGTGGAAAGTCCATCAGATCTCGAGAGGCATCGTCTACCGAAAGCCTGAGTTCTCATACCGGTAAACTCAGAATGCGATTAACACCAATACGAGATATATCCTCAGCCGATAGTTTGAGTGAACGATCTGTTGAGACTGATAACAGCGACTACACCGTTCAAAACTCAGCGAAACTCGGTGGACAGTCCAGCAGATCTCGAGAGGCATCGTCTACTGAAAGCCTGAGTTCTCATACCGGTAAACTCAGAATGCGATTAACGCCGATACGAGATATATCCTCAGCCGATAGTTTGAGTGAACGATCTGTTGAGACTGATAATAGCGACTACACCGTTCAAAACTCAGCGAAACTCGGTGGACAGTCCAGCAGATCTCGAGAGGCATCGTCTACTGAAAGCCTGAGTTCTCATACCGGTAAACTCAGAATGCGATTAACGCCGATACGAGATATATCCTCAGCCGATAGTTTGAGTGAACGATCTGTTGAGACTGATAATAGCGATTACACCGTTCAAAACTCAGCGAAACTCGGTGGACAGTCCATCAGATCTCGAGAGGCATCGTCTACCGAAAGCCTGAGTTCTCATACCGGTAAACTCAGAATGCGATTAACACCGATACGAGATATATCCTCAGCCGACAGTTTGAGTGAACGATCTGTTGAGACTGATAACAGCGATTACACCGTTCAAAAATCAGCGAAACTCGGTGGACAGTCCAGCAGATCTCGAGAGGCATCGTCTACCGAAAGCCTGAGTTCTCATACCGGTAAACTCAGAATGCGATTAACACCGATACGAGATATATCCTCAGCCGATAGTTTGAGTGAACGATCTGTTGAGACTGATAACAGCGATTACACCGTTCAAAACTCAGCGAAACTCGGTGGACAGTCCAGCAGATCTCGAGAGGCATCGTCTACTGAAAGCCTGAGTTCTCATACCGGTAAACTCAGAATGCGATTAACACCGATACGAGATATATCCTCAGCCGATAGTTTGAGTGAACGATCTGTTGAGACTGATAATAGCGATTACACCGTTCAAAAATCAGAAAGACTTGAAAGAAAATCTGCCAAATCGAGAAAAACATCTTCAGCTGAAAGCTTGAGTCAGCATTCTAGAAAGCAAAAAGGGGACATAACTCCGATTCAAAGTCTATCTTCAGCAGAAAGTTTGAGTCGACAAAGCAGAAGGCTCAGAAGACCTCCAATACCAATTCAAAATCAATCTTCATCCGAAAGTCTGAGTGGACGATCTGCGAAAACGGATGGCAGCGACTATACAATTCAAAAATCTGTTAGGCTTGCAAGGCAATCTAGCGGATCCCAATATACATCTTCCGCAAAAAGTTTCAGTCAGCGTAGTGGAAAGTTGAAAGTACGCTCAACTCCAATTCGAAATCTGTCATCTGCTGAAAGCTTGAGCGAACATTCTATCGAGTCCTACAGAAGCGATAATACTTCTTTGCAATCTCTAGTCTTCCAATGAAAGAAATTTTAAGTTTATGATTTCTTAAAATTTGTAAATGCTTGGTATTGACTATTATGTGCTGAAGTGAAGTTTTTAGCTAAATAAATTTGTATTTTTGTGGAAGAATTTTTTTTGCCTAAAGTCACAGCTTCAAAAGTAATAGGCATAGCCAGTAGAGGAAGGACAAGAGAACCATGACAGCTAAACGTTGTGAAAATTTAAGGTACTGAATAGTTTCAAGAGTGTGATAACTGATTAGTAGGCTATACTTTTGTCTGCGTTTGTAGTACTCCACATTGTTCATGAAATCGCGTTTGCGCTCTATCTCTCTTTTATAACTATATTTGCGTCTTAAATTAGCATTGGCTTTACATCCTTTGTTTTTCATCAAAGACTACCAACCAACAACTCAATATAGTCATTGACCAATAAATCCCAAGCTTGCTTTGCTTTATATGAAGTAATTGTTGAGCTCCTATCTTTGCTTAGTTACAAATTACATTTGCGCTTCTAAATTAACAATAACTCTAAGAGTTGCAAAAAATATTTCAACTCAAACAGTACTATAGTCTACTGCAGAGGTCGGCAACCTTTTGAATGCAGAGTGCCAGTTTTCGAATAATATCAAGATGTAAACAACTTCGCGTGCCAAACATTTTTATGTGTTTGGTTTGCTCAGTCATCTACCTGATTTGCTGAGTAAACGGATAAGAGACAAATTTATTTAATTAATTTTTATTGGATAAGGTCGAATAAGGTCAAAGTCGCTTTTTAATAAGATTCTTGTCCCTGCTTTTCCTTGCTCAGCTCAGTAATATTGGGACTAAATTTGGATATTTTCAGTTGAACACATAAAGTTTGATCTTCCGTAAGTTTGCTACGATGAGCACTGAGAATAAACTTCATGTGTGAAAATATTTGTTCACATTAATAAGTGGATCTAAATGCAGGCAGCAAAGCTATTGCCATCTTCTTCAGATATCAAAATTTCCCCGGCAAAGATTCCCAACATGTTAAATTGTTTTTTTGCTCGTTTTAAATCGTTTCCAGCGATTTCCGCAAATCAACAAATTTTGATGTCCACAATAAAGATGCTTTAAATTCGATCAGCTGCACTTGGAAGTCCTTAATATCCATCCATTCCAATGCAGATAAGTTCGAGTCTTTGCTGCTCTCGGGCTTGATGAGCAAAAAACAATAAACCAAAATGTTAAAAATCTTGAAATCTATTGCAAAATTGAGACGTTAGATCCCTCATGTACATATCAATTTCAACTGCATTAACTTGGTCATCCACTGAAAAAGCCTTCAGGTATTTAAAGTAGCGAAAATTGGCGGTTTAGATGTCCCTTGTGTAAACATTCAGTTAAGATACAAACCCTTTCCATATCTCAAAAGAACACATCACTGTTTGTCCTGTACCCTGCAGACGAAGGTAATTTTGTTAAGATGCGTGGTGATGTCCACAAGGAAGATCACTTTTACAAGCCACTTTTTATGCTCCAGTTCGGGGTAGGCCATTCCTTGTCCTATCAAAACGGCTCTTATCTCGACTAGACATTCGACGAACCTCAAGGAAGCCTAACCGCGACTTAACCATCTGACGCTGCAGTGCAGCGGCACATCATGATATGCACTTTCTATCTCTTCAAGCAAAGATCGAAACTGTCTGAGTGTTGTAGCAGAGCGTGCGACAAGAAAACACACTATTTTTGTTACTGTTGACATTGCATCATTTAGAGCAGAATTTGAAATCGTCACACAAAGATTTTCTTGATGAATAATACAGTGTAACTTCACAACAGGGTGCTCGATCTTTCGCTCAACAAGAGTAACAAATCCACGGTGTTGTTCCATCATAGCAGGTGCGCCGTTTGTTGTAACTGAGAATATCTTCTTTGTATCAATCCCTCTTCACTCAAAATTCTTGGTAAAGGTGTCAAGTATATCTTTTTTTTAGTAGTGCCTTGAAAAAAGTTTCAAGCGACAAAGCTCTTCATGTACCTAGCCGTTACGACAGTACCGAGCTACAATTGCTAAACGTGGATTATCGTTTATATCAGTGTTTCCCAAACTTTTTTGTCTGCCGGCACAGGAAATCAGTTGAACAAATTTCGCGGCACACCAGCCTTGGAATATATTCCAATTGATGTCAAGTAGCATCACAGGCGACAGGGAGAATGGTAATGACCTTTTCTTAATTTTTTTGGAGATCACCACTTTTCTGGGCCACGATCTCCGGAATCGCGTGATGCAGCTCCAAATGGCGCTGATTTTCAAAAAAAGGTCATTAATTCTCTTGCCGTGACCTGTAATGGCAGCGTTTTCTCGATTTTGGCAGAAAATTTGTAACAACAAAAAGCATTTTGAAAGGACTCACAGCACACCTGCAAATCTTCCACGGCACACAGTTTGGTAAACACTGGTTTATGTTTATGCTTTCATCAACAGCTATGCTGAAAACATTTGCACGTTTTTACGCAACAGTTTGCTGCTCAGTTACATTGGTAGCCATGTCCACGATACGTCTCTCAACTGTCCAAGGAGAAATAGGCATATCCTTGATCCTCAAAATTACGGTACATTTCTTTGGCAAATCATCAAACAACACTTCAGCACAATTAACAAAGGCCTCCTTTGCAAACACCGCACCAGTAAATGGTTTTTGATTTTTAGCAATGTCCTCCACGACTTTGCAGCTACCTTCGATTGTTGCATTCATGCTACGAATCACTTTCTTGAAAATGCTGCTTTGCTTTTCGTAGCGAGATAGTGCCTTTTTCAGAGATTCAATCTTCTCTGCATCGTCCTTGAAGGATTTCTTGTGCTTCGTTTCAAAATGTCGTTTTATGCTTGATGTTCGGCAATCGATGTTTTGACAACAAAGAGCACACACAGCTTGGTCGTCTCGAGAAACGAATCCGAAATCTGTCGTCTAGAATTCTTGGAAAGATTCCACACCTAATTTAAGTTTCTTAGAAGATGCCATTAAGTCTGATTTCATAAGCCCAAATCTCTAAATTTTTTGGCAGAGAGACTGATTTTAAAAATCAATTAGCAAACAACAATAGGCAGGCAAAGATTTTATTAAAAACTATGCAAACGCTATCAGCCAGACATTCAGCTCTCATCAGGAATATACATAACTGATACAACTGTTCAGCAATAACAGTAGGTATAACGAGCATTGCTACAACTATTTTTACAACTCAACATCAAGAAAGTTAAGACGTTTTTACGCCACAATTTTATTTGTTCTTGCGCCGTAGCGCATCTTTGTTTATTCCAATTTGTTTGTGCTAATGGGAACTCGCATGAACTGGATTGTCTTGAGCCAATTTTTTTGCTCTCACAGTGAGCAAGTTGTGACTGGCACAGCCAAAACAGACATTGCTAACACAGAAATTGTCGAGTGAAATGCATGCTTGAGTAATTTTAAGAATGCTAATTTCGTGCAGTGTAGACAGTTTGAGCTTGTGAGTGTAGATTTCGCGTGCACGTCAAATCACTTGGCGTGCCATAAAAAATCCTCTCGCGTGCCACAAGCGGCACGCGTGCCAGGGGTTGCCGACCCCTGGTCTACTGTACGAGCTAACAAAAGCTTTAGAAAATGCCTAATCAAACTCATAAGACAAATGGCTCTATGACGTAACAATTAAAATTTTGTATTGAGACTAAGAAAGCAGTGCTTCAAATATAGTCGCATTCTCAGATACTACAGCAAAGCGAATTGTACGGCAGTAATTATAAAGAAAGCAGCCTTTGAACATTTCTCGAAAAAGCTTTCAACAAGTCTCTATACCCAGCACTTCTTGAAAAAATAAAGCATCCTAATTCTACGAACAAGCGTTTGTGGTGACATTGTCTTTGACTCCAAATGAGTACTACTGGCAGGTCTACAGTTATTTTCAAATAAATAAGGCGGTTGTTAGCTTTTAGTTGAGCCTAATATTGCTCTCCTCCGTTATTAAGGAATACGACTTTGGGAAAATTTGTTTGAGAAAATGACATCAGCAACTCTATTTCAACACTCATCCCGGGATAGCAATCGATGGTGCCATGTTTCATGTGTTTATGCTCAATAGTTTTGCAGTAGTTGCCACTCGCACCCATTTTCAGAGCAGAGCTTTCTGGATTATATGTGATGTCATTCCGTTCATTGATGACAATAAATTTAAAAAATCAAGGTTTGATGGAAAATTTAAAGCAAATAAAAGTCCTTGTTTGAACAAATATTTTGCTATTCTACTTTAAAAGTATGAAAGCGGGACAAAATCGAAGAAATTATTCATTCGGAGAGACATGGCCTCTGGCTGCATTGCACCTACATTTAGTTTACTATTCTACTAATAACCTGCATTATTGCGATTAAAGTATACTAGACTAAAAGAAGCAGTCTAAGCCGCCGCCACAAGAACAAACGAAATAGAGGGACGCAACATGAACGTTTTAGACTAGTGGTTTTCAACCTTTTTACAACGATCCAAACATTAAGTTTTTGTAAAATCTTGTGACCCAAAGATATGCTTAAATACTAAAAAACTAATGGTGAAAACTTTTTACGACAAAGCAAAAAATGGATACTGATAAGATTATACGTCGCGCTATTACTCATTTCCACACAATTATTATTACGCAACAGCAAGCACGTAGCCAGAGCAATATTTGTTGGAGAATAATTTTTCCAGTAATTTCATTATTTTAAAGAAAAGTTGATAAAAATAATAATATTTTAATCAACGTTCGTTTGGAATTGATTAGGTAAATTTTGCATCCTGAGTTTTTCGAAATGCCTTCGACTGCGACTTATGTAATCAATATGATGCAAATAATTTTAGCCTAATTCCATTCGACGACTACCCTAAATTATGTAAAAATTGGTTTAGATGAACGATCTGTTGAGACTTAATTAATTAATATGATGCAATTGGTTGGTTCAGATTTTTTATTATCCTCTTTTACATGACCTCAGTCTAAGTGAAACCTTTGCGATTATGCATTGTACATGGTTGCGTTCAAACCCGCTTCCAAGTGTGATGAGTAGCAGTTGTGGGATTCGAAGCATCTTCTCCAGCTTGGTTGCAAGCTTGTTGTAGTGATGCTCTGTATCCTACAGCTAGCAGCTTCTGCGCTTTTGGGATCCACCTGCTACCAATAACATACAGTACATTACTACAATCCAATCCCATGCAGGCATTAAACTCGCAATCTCACGATTGCAAGCCAGTTTTTTATTCTACCGAGCAATGTTGCCGAAGAAATCCAAAGTTTGAAGAGAATTCGAAAAATGATAACGCCTCTGATAAAACTCCGCCATTCCACCTTCACACTAAACTGGTGCAGTGATTTAGCGGTTAGGAGCAGTAGTACTTAGCCTTTGTTTTACTATGCCTCTCTTTATTGGTACTTTTTTCAAGTCTCGCCACTGATTTTGAAGAAGCGCTAAAAACAATTTAAAAATGGAACCGATTTCTACAGTAAAAGCACCCAAGTCAAATATATTCTGCCGGCGCGGTGGCGTAGTGGTTAGAGCGTCCGCTTCGCTGTCGGTAGATTTGGGGTTCATTTCCCGAGTGGAGTCATACAAAAAGACCTTAAAAAATGGTATTCACAGCTTCCTTGCTTGGCGCTCAGCAAAATAGGGATAGTGTGGAGAACAAGCCGGCAAGCTTGCTTGTTGTGTCCATGGGTAAGACATGTTAAGGGATTCCTCCATATTTATGCTGCAGACAGGTGGTGGGGCCAAGCAGTCTACCCGTCGTGGGTGGCCCCAGTCTAACTGAAAACTTGCAAACCGTGCGTGAGCACCAAAATAGTGTAACCTATATATGCATCTTCCTGCATAATGCTCACAACAAATAGCTCATACGACAAAGAAGAAGAAATATATTCCATTTTACGTTTTCCACAAAATTGAAAAATGTAAGTACTTTTAGCATAAAAATTCTGCTCACCGAATGATAAGTGGGCTACATCAGTAAAACGGGATTTTGATACGCATTCATTTGGTAATATTTTGTCAGATAGGACACACAAACACGACCAACTCCGAAAAGGAAAGCCGCATTTAGGTCAAAATGTAACTTGGGTACTGTTGAAGCTCAACTCTTCAATTTTATGTTTTGGATTATTTATCGATGTGTATCTGTGAGATATTTGACAGCGTACACTCTGCTTCTCAGCATCTAAATCCTAATTGCGTCACTTAATTTTAGACAGTAGACAACGTAAGTCTTTTCAACTCTCAACTTGTTCCTGTGCTTGGTTTGATAGCAACAGGCGTGAAAAATACAGCTTGACAAAAATACGTGAAAGATGGAGAACAATAATCTGCTCTAGCGATTCTTAAAACACAACAGCCGAAAGAAAAAGAAGATAATGCTTTCTATTTGTTATATTACAACGTATACTGAAAGCGTTTCATAATTATGTGGTCTTTATAACAGAACAAACAGAAAGCATTATGCAATGGTTGAATTTAACATTAAGTGCCCTTTAAAATCCTTGGCAAGAAATCAAGCGTTATCACTTTCTTGCAAAAGAAAGTTTGAAGTGTAGCAACGGTTGCTAAAAATATGACTGCATTCTATATGTTAAAACATGGCTTCTACCTTCCCCCAAAAATTACCATCTTACCCTTGGAGAGGTATGCTTCCAAATTCAAGAACCATGAGATCAATCACTCACTTCAGAGCAGTTAAACATAGATTGAATTATTTTGTCGAGTCATACGGAAGACTTCAAAACAATATTCAGAGCTGCCATGCTTGGTGGTAACTTGAAAAAACAGTGCGGAAAACACAGGCAAATGTTGCTTGCGTGCTTGGGTAAAGCATTTGAAGAAATGTATTCAATGAAGAGATTCAAAAATTTTGTCGACAGGATCTCTCACTTATAGCAATAGAGCAGTAGCATGCAGACCTCGCATTATGGTGGAGAAGTCTTGCATCAGCATATTTTAATTATAACGGTTCGCAAAGCTCATGAAATTCCGCGACCAAAATTTAGACGAATCGGTAAGATCCGGCTGAACCCCACCCATAGGTGTAGCTCGAGGAGCCATGCCCCCATATTTTTAAAATTAAAATAAGAAATGAAAGCATTTTGTACTAAAAATGGGAAAGTAACCACTTTCACAAAAGATCCTTAACAAAATTTGTCTTATTCCTCTCCTTAACCCCAAAAAAATTCGCTTCTGGTTCCACCACTATTTTCACTATTGGAGTGAGGATCTTTTAAGAGGTGGATGATGAATAAAAGCAGTCTACCTGGCGCGGATGGCCCAGCCTCACAAATGACTTGCAAACAAGAATTAGATCATACGCAGGTAGAACTGAACCTCATTACTGAAATCTGCTTCAAGAAATTTGGAGGGGACTGTGACCTGTTCTGCCTCTCCTCTCTCTTCGCTAATGGCCTACACGCAACAGTTAGATAATAAATCATACAATAGTGTTTCCCAAACTTTTTTGTCTGTTGGTACAGTAAAAAAGCTAAACAAATTTCGCGGCACACCAGCCACATGAATCTATTCATGTTGATCGCGAATAGCATTACAGATGACAGCGAGAAAGGTAATGACCATTTTCTTTCTGGAGATCACCACTTTTTCCACCAACATAACACAATCTCGTACGTTATCGACCACTACTTCATGACAGCATTTACTCAATTGTAGCTGAAAACTTGTATAAATGTTAAGCCGCGACACACCTGCAAATCTTCCTCGGCACACAATTTGGGAAATACTGTTTTATAAAGTGTACGATCAAAAAGCGTTACCGAAAAAATTAATAACCGCATGCTTTTTTGCGGTAGTAATTAACAAAAAAATGTTTGCGTTGTCTTAATTTTGAGTGACTATCCTTGACGTTGGGAACCACTACCTTTGACTCCGTTTAATTAGTTTCGGAGCTACAGGTATAGCTTTATGCTCGATTAAGTTTTCTGCACCATCGTCTAAACGTTGAAAAACGTACCATTGCTTAAAGTTGAAAAACGCGTTTTCTATTAAAAAAGATTTTAAGAGGGATTTCATAAAGTAATTAGCGCAGATAAAACGAAAATTTATGTAATTAAGCTACCAAAAAGGATATTGCATGCAAAAAAATTGGATGCGCTTCACCACTTTCCCCATAAGATTGAGGAAAAAGGGAGGAAGTGCACGTTTCAAATCCGATTTTATTACTCAAGTCCAACACAAGATTTTACTGAATACAATAATAACTGACACGAAAACTACTTATCGTGTGACATTCTTGGAAAATTGAAACGTCTCTCAGTTTGAGAACCACTGAACTTAAGAATTCCGAGAGTAAGTATAAACATCAGCCCTTACCTGGGAATGTCTGGTGCACGAGAATTACCGTTTCACTCTTCATATAACTTAAATCATTATTGGAATTGTCTGCAAAAACTTGTGATCCAATTCAGAGGTTTAAAACTAACAAGTACGCTAGTCCTCAGTTCAATGTCCTGGTTTTAATACAATACTTGGGCTCCTAATCCAAAAAAGAAGAGTAGAAATTGATAAAAATATATGTTTGCTACAATGGTAAAAGCAAGATAGTTTTAGGCTTTTAATAACGCATAGCTTAGACCGTCACACTGGTGGGACCTATACTAGGTCTACTGTAGTGGATGGTCTGTCAGTACTCTGCGAAGCCAGTTTTATTTGAGATATTTTAATGGCTTGTCAATCGTTTCAGCAAACGAACAAAATTCTAGAAAACATTTGACAACCCAATGATTTTCGAACTTTGTTTGATGCAACGCATTTGAAACAATTTGCAAGACTTTGCGACGCACCAGACCGCAACCTGACGTTTTCGTTCGCCCTACTGCAAGGTAAATGTGGCCCAAAATCTAAATAATAGTCGTTACGTCCCCGAGATTTTGTTTTTGGTGAGTCATCTTCAATCGTAAAATCACGCTTTTGTAAGATTGAAACTCATTCTTGCTGTTTTGGTCCGATCTACAACCGATTGCCTTGAGTTTTATTTATGTTGCGCCAATTGCGTTGAAATTGTGCAGCTTGATTAGGTAACCAGTCAACAATTACAACAGGCTATCAACAACATTTCTGCAAAATGTGATTGATTACCAATGATAGAAAAAAATGTTTAGAAAGCAACGTTCAGAGCTCTTTTGACCGAATAAAAACAAGATATATCGGCACAAAATCAAATATTAGTGCGACGCTCTCGAAAAATTGAAACGACGCCCCAGGGGGGTCGCGAAGGACAGTTTGAGAACCATTGTCCTAACCGATGAATAGATTTCACAAAGTGATTGGCAATTTCCGGATCAATCAAACAAGGAAATCGGAAAGAAAACGAAAATAAACATATCAAGCGAAACTGATTTTCATAAATTTTATGCAAGAGCACTCTGATGTTTAAGAGGATCATTGAGGCGCGTGCTCATATTTAGCTTTGACAATAAAGCTAAACCTCTCAATCTGCGTTTACTCAGAGAGCAATTTCATATGGTTTTTGCGCCCCGTCCTTTCAAAAATTTTTGGTTCGCCAATATTTACGCGTGTTAATATCACAACAGCAGTCGTGGATCCAGGTAAAAGAGGGTGGTGCATCCCTCCATCACCCTTTGAAAGTTGTGGTTTTTTGATTTTATGTTAATTTTCGTTTAAAATATTACTGTTAGAAAAAGTTGACCCTCAGATAGAAGAGATCTTCGCAAATTCCCAATCTTACACCATGAGTCTGCATCAGCAACAAAACTCCCGAATAAAAATCCTGTCGAGTCATACCAAAAGACTTTAAAAACTGGTATTCACAGCTTCCCTGCTTGGCGCTCAGCATAGGATAGTGTGGAGAACAAGCCGCCAAGCTTGCTTGTTGTGTCCTTGGGCAAGGCACTTAACGGGACACCTCCACCTTTATGTGGCAGACAGGTGGCCCTCCCGTACTTCACCGGATAACAATTGTGAAGTTGCTCACCCAGCATGTCAGACGACTCTTGGGTATCCACCAGTGGCACTCCGCCGTGTTGGTGGTGGGGCTACCAGTCACTAAAGACTGGTTCGAAATGGGCTGCCATTTTTCCCCTAGCCTAATTCAATTAGGTTGACGGCATGAACCTGAATTGCCGTTCATGCCGTACCTCCATCCCGAGGAAGAGTAGGGTTAACCACAAACAAACAAACAATAAAAATCCTGAATTCTGAATCACGAATCCTACATGGTCAGTTGGTGTTAGAAACAAAACACTCGAACCCCGAGCGTTCCAGTCAGAAACTAATCCTGTAAATATAGATCCCCACCAAAACCAGTTGACATCAACTACAGAACAAACGAATCTCAAGTGTTCCGGTAATCGACTAAACTCACAAATTCACACTGTTACACCATCAGTCAACATCGAATGCAAAACTTACGCAACCCTGACATTCTCGTCACAAACTAACTCTGCGAATATAGAGCCTCTCACTGTCAATCAACGTCAAGTACGAAACATGCCAATCACGAGCATACAAATCAGGCACAAAACCCGCGACCAAAAATATATCGCTAAATTTTATATATATATTTATTACGAAATTTTTGCAAATAGTTTTTTTTCGCCACGACCATTGCTTTAGTATTTTTTCTGCTACGGTTCCCGGTGCATCTGCCAATAGTCGTATTTTGCGGCTCGCTGGTTGGACGGCTTCAACTATACCAACCCGGTTGAAGCTTCAGCATTGATCTTGACTTCTCTCCTTCAGCATCTGAACATATGTTGTTTTACAGGCAAACCTATTGTACAATAGCGTCAAGGGCGATCCAAAGAATTCATACTGGTCTAAGCCAAAGATTTTTGAGGCTTAATATTTTTCTAAATGCCGCGTCAGAATAAAAAATGTACCTTTCTCAAAAACTAGAAAAATTTCGCTTTTGAGAAGTAGATTACCAAAAAACTATGAAAATGGGCGCAAAAACGCAACAGGTCTCCTCAATAAAATTCATCTTACGTCACTGGTGTTGATCCTCCAAAACTTTGGTGCCAGACCTGGGCCAGCTTCTTAATGCCTCTGGCTATTTTTGACCTACCATAACTGAAGCGGCATAATCCATTTCAGATAGAGCATAAATACAGTATGTCGGTCGCGTTCACAGTTTTAGGAGCTGGCTGGTCATTTTGTCTTTTTTGGTGTCGACACAAACATAAATACCACTCTTTGGGAGATCATCTTTTTCCAAGTGGTAATTTTACCCATCCCCCTTATTGATCTCGAAGCAAATATAAAGACTTTTCTTCGGTGATTAACCTCACTTTAGAGAGAAAATTCTTGACTTTTGAGGACTTTGTAGCATTTCTTCGAGTCGTTCACTTTTACTCTAAACTTCTTGACATGTCAGAAAAAATCCTGACGTAGCCAATGTATAATCGCATAAATTTTCCTGTAACCGAATAACTATCTGGTATATTCTTTAGCTTGGCTTCACGTTTTGCTTACAGAACTTTAGTCTAACTTTCGTTTTCATCGACGCATGAGCTAGCTGAGTGGAAAGTTTCAATCTCTCTAGCTAGCTAACTTGACCGGTGGTTCTGAAACAGAAGCTACAGGGCTCTTTGAGGAGAAATTGGATATCAAAATAACCATTCTTAGCGTATATTTGATTTATTTTTCAAGGTCTAAACATTTTAGTTATAATCAGGGATGTGGCCAGAATTTTGAGTAGGAGGACACCTAATTGTGAATGGAGTTTATGTAACTTTTTTTTTACTTAAATTGTTGATAGCTCAAAAGAGTTCAAGCCACCTCTTCACTAATTGTATACAATTATCACTGTCCTTTTTTCAGGATCAATTCCAAAGAAATGCCGATGTCATATGCTAATGTAAAATTGAGTGTCCCAAATGGCTTTCGACATCTTTTGGAAGATTTATCGAGAGAAATTTTGCGAGAACAACCAAAAGATATTCCCAAGTTTGCCGCGGTGCATTTTCAACGAATGGTAGAAAAACGCAAAGGTAGTTTGTTGTTTCAATTTTGCTTGTCAGCCACAGATAACCAGTAAATTGAGAAAATTATAACTACAATACCCGCTGGTAAATTTGTTGTCGCTAGCTATATCACCTTTTTGATTGCAAAATAGTAGCCAGCCTTGAAACACAAATCATGATAACCTTTTTCTGCCTTTACTTATTATTATTATTATGATTATATCTCTCTGTGCAAACACGGAGGTAAACTTAAAGTGGACGTACACGGTATGCGTTTTGCGACCGGTTTTTTACGTTTTTTTTTTCATTTTTGTACCGTTATTTTTATTTACTTGGATACTTATATTAAAGTGGAAGCTATCTTTTCACCCGAGAAATATTTTCAACATCTACAAGATCGATCATCCGGATTCATCGTTAGAAACCAAAACTGCGCTATCAGCAAGGAGCTAGCCGCTCTTGTGAAAACCTTGAAAGAGGTGAAACACACAGCCGGAAAGAAAAAACGATCTAGTAGTCTGCCTAGAAGTACTGAACTTTATCAAAAGAAGAGAAAACCCTCTCCGCTAAACATAAAACAATAAATGTATGATTTTTAACGCATGTATCCGTCTTTAGATTTGAGTAAATTTGTTTAAAATGCTGTGCCCTTCTTTCGAATCTGAAGAAACGCGAATCTTATCCTTCTCAGACAATTGGCCTCACCGAGTCGATAATTTAAGTCCTGAACGAATGGCTAAAGCTGGATTTTTGTACAGAGGCAGTGACGATCGAGCATTTTGTTTTTATTGTGGCCTACCTATTTATCAGTGGGCAGATCAGGACATCCCAGAAATTGAACACGCGAAATACTGGTCATCGTGTGCCTATCTAGAGAGAACGTTTGGAGCTGGTTTCATTAACCAACACAGCAACTTCCGCATTCCAGAAGAGGAGTTTTTGTCGGGAACGAGATTCGGGTTTGCTACCCCTGAAGAAGCAGTAGATCCAACAATTGTGAGAAACCCCCCAGTAGAAAATGAAGAACCGAACATAACCCCCCTAACTGAAGCAAAAGGGTGTGACACATCTCAAGAACTTGTATGCAAAGTGTGCTTCGATGCTCGAATTAATGCTCTGATGATGCCTTGTGGGCACTGCTTTGGATGTCTAAACTGCTCGGCAAAGCTTTATTCAAAGGAATGCCCTATATGTCGCGTGATTATTTTGGATGTAAATCGTATTTATACTGTATAATAAAAACACTCGATTGTATTCAATTCTGTTTATTTCAACGTAAAACAGTTACATTTTCAGTAAATTCTGAATAAAGCGCTCAACAGTTTTATCGTTTAAACTAATATTACTGGAGAAATGAGTCAATATCTCAGATAGAGAGGAACCACGCGAGCGAAATAAGATGTAGTACACAGTATAATGTCCACAGACTTCAGATATCAAACTCTGTAAGGTTTTTGAGTTGTAGTCCCAGGATGAGGAGTGAGAATCTAAAAAATCTGTCAAACCATAAACAATTGGATGTAGACCATAGCTATCAAAAAACTTAGCAGATCTTGGATTGTTGAAGAGCATAGCAACCCAGTGTTCTCCAGGAGCAGTGCTCGGATTGGTGTTAACAACATAACTCCCAGGATACTCCACAGTAGGTAGCTGATCTTTAGGATAAACACTCTTAAAAATCTTTTTGCACAGGAGTCATTCCTCTCAATCTGTAGTGTATCCATCAGTCAATACGTTTCTATCAGTCGGTCAATCAACCAATTCTGCATGAATTACGACATTGCTTCTGTTGGAGGAGTGTTAAAGTCTAGACAAATGTTTTTCATCAACTCCAGATGCGCACAAGAAGCCCCAGATCTGGCGCAAGAATTCAAAACTTTTCATAGTTTACAGACAAGAAAAAACTCAGGCTTATCACCGCCAACAGACATAAAATTTCATCATCTCCGCAAAATTAGGTAGAAATCTGCAGAGTGCGGTTTATTTTTCCAATCACAATACCTATTTGGGACACTTCAAAACTATTATGCTGCAGTCATCACCACACTCGTACAAAATAAGTGCCCAGACCCGGGTTTGAACCGGGGACCTTTAGATTTTCAGTCTAACGCTCTTCCAACTGAGCTATCTAGGCAGTAATGGCCAGTACGGGGCTCGAACCCGCGACATTAACACGACACTATAACCGACTGAGCTAACTGACCACTTGTTGAAATCCCAGAAATTTCTCTATTAAGTGAAGCAACTGTTTTTGATGTTATGCGTCTGCAGGAAATAATGATTTTAAAATTTTCTTGAAAAAGTATTACAGATTTATCTAGTTACAGTACTTTGCAACAAGTCTTCCGTTTCAAAATCATAAATTCTTTTCCTTCCTTACCTACTTATACTTCTTGAGGGTTGCTGATAGTTATTGTTTTTGGCACTGTATCAGTTCTGATGTGCTAAAGTAAGATATTCATGAAAACCGTAAGTTTTAGATCTGCAACAGTTTATAAGGGTAATTGATAAAATCATATTTTCTTCCTCCTGGACAACATGGAATGAAATATTTTTACGCTTATGACAAAGACCTATGTATATTAATTTTTAAAGGTTTTTCAAATCTGATTCTGGCTCCAACATTTGGAGATTCTTTAAAGCTTGCGAGCATGTCGAGTGCAACATGCAAAGACAACAAAAGTTTTAAAGTGCAAAAGAGACTGTAGAAATATTGGTAACGCTGAATGAAGATTAAATAACTTGACAAGAGTTTGGAAATATGTAGTTTTTGTCTAATTTGCTTCACCACATTCAACTTTTTACGTCAATACACTTGAACTCGTACCAAAATTTTAAAATCTAATATTCATTGGTTGAAAATGCAGTGGGAGACTTTAACATTTCTTTCAGATTTATTCACTTGTTATTAGGTTGTCCGGAAAAGAATGTCGTTTTTGGACGTACGTCGTTAAAGATACAAAAACATTTACGTAATAAATATATATTTAATCAAAGTAAGCTCCATAAGATTGAATACATTTGTGCCAACGTGGGACAATGTCATCGATGCCTTTTTTATAAAAGTCGTCAGATCTTGAGTCAAGAAAGGTCTGGAAAGCTGTTTCTGCATCTGTCTGAGTTTCCACCACTGTTCTTAGTCTGACGTCGTCAAACTTACGTTTCCTCCCATGATATTGCTTGACCATACAACTTTCATCTCCATTTCGAAACCTTGCAAACCACCGCTGTACTGTACGAACTTCAGCTGACTTGTCTCCGAATGCTTCGTTGATGTTTCTTGCAGTTTCCGTTGCATTCGTTCCACGTTTAAACTCATAAAGATAAATTAAGCGAAGGTCCTTGTTAATCATGCTACTTATAAGGGTTGCAACAATTGCAAAATAATAACAGTTGAGATCTAAACAGCATGGTTTTTTTTATGTTTAACGAATGTACTGTTATAACAAGCATGATGTAGGTTACTACAACTTGGGTTTGTTGGTTGGTTCATTATATATGTGTTTATTTGCGAAATACGACATTCTTTTCCGGACAACCTAATAAATTCTCACCAAATATTGAACACGTTGAGACAACAAAATATTTTTATCTGACACCCTTGTGAAATATTTCAGTTGAAGACCACTAAACAACCTTGTGCGCGCTCAATGTACTGGTTTTCGATGTTACCACAAAACAGTTCAGCGGTCAATAAGCGGACTAATATTTTTCAATCATCACGCATTATTTTCGCACTATGTAATACTTTTGCTGTATGTTTATTCAAAAAATTCTATCTTATAGTGTTTTCAAACTTAAATTTCTTTACTGTATATTCACATTATTACCTCTGTAAATAGCAGTAAAATACAACTTTACCTCAACTACTCTAAAAGTTTATGTATCCAGTCTAATATTTGACACTACAGATTACCGAAACAACATCAATTATCTTACAAGTTATTTTATGCAACTAAAAATCAAACTAACTTTTTGTGGTTGGTTCTATACGGTGTACCAACTGCAAAATTATAGGAGTGAATGAAACTTATATCGCCACTACACCTAATTTCAAGAACCATCTGTCTTCAATCCACACCTAAATCATTCTATTACTACTTTTCATCTCCTATTTTGTTTTATTTGCAGTACAAATTGATATCTTTCTAGCGACTGTCTCTAACATATTGTTGCATAACATCCAGGTTACCTCAACTTTGTGTATGAGAAAACTTCCTAGTTTACAACTCGTGGCCATTAACCTAAGAGTAATTGATAATATTACCTTGACAGATATTGTTCTTACAGCTGAGAAAGTAACTTTTCACAAAACTTTTTGAGAATGTACTACAAAGTTGATTGGGGTTATCACACGATGTTCACATTGACCAAGGTTTGTGCTGCATAGAGATGGGTTATTCTGAACAATTACATCTTATTTCTAAATTTGCTAATACTTAAAACTACAAGCGATTTTAATAAATGATAAACATTTCAAATTTCAAACGTTTTCGATCTTTTCAAGAATTAAAATCTATAAATGTGATAATTTCAAATAACTAAGATATAGTGTGTTCAAAAAATAGGTACCGTTCAAAAAATTCACGTATTTTCCATCATTTTTTTCACAAAGAATGTGGTTCTCATTTCCCATATACATAACTGACGTTTCATATTTTGTAGTTTATTCAATAAAAATGATTGATTCAAGTGACTACACGGTTGAATATAGAGTTCACGCCGCTTCATTTTTTATTGCAAGTGAGCAAACCAGACACGCCATGAAGCTTGTTAGAGACAGACTGCGTGTGCAGTATGATATTGAACCACCAGAACATCGCGTAATTAAGGCTTGGAGTACCAAGTTATTGGAGATTGGTAGTTTGTTTGACAGACCAAGAAGTGGAAGACCAACCAAACAGAAGATGAAATCGCTGATGCGGAGAAAGATGTCAAAGATGAATGAAGAGACTACCCAACGAACTTGATATTTCAAAGTAATACGTGAATTTTTTGAAGTATGAAACGTCAGTTATGTATATGGGAAATGAGAACCACATTCTTTGTGAAAAAAATGATGGAAGATACGTAGATATTTTGAAAGGTACCGACTTATTGTGAAAAATGATGGAAAATACGTAGATATTTTGAAAGGTATCGACTTGTTGTGAAAAAATGATGGAAAATACGTGAATTTTTTGAACGGTACCTATTTTTTGAACACACTGTATATCTTCGTTATTTGAAATTATCACATTTATAGATTTTAATTCTTGAAAAGATCGAAAACGTTTGAAATTTGAAATGTTTATCATTTATTAAAATCGCTTGTAGTTTTAAGTATTAGCAAATTTAGAAATAAGATGTAATTGTTCAGAATAACCCATCTCTATGCAGCACAAACCTTGGTCAATGTGAACATCGTGTGATAACCCCAATCAACTTTGTAGTACATTCTCAAAAAGTTTTGTGAAAAGTTACTTTCTCAGCTGTAAGAACAATATCTGTCAAGGTAATATTATCAATTACTCTTAGGTTAATGGCCACGAGTTGTAAACTAGGAAGTTTTCTCATACACAAAGTTGAGGTAACCTGGATGTTATGCAACAATATGTTAGAGACAGTCGCTAGAAAGATATCAATTTGTACTGCAAATAAAACAAAATAGGAGATGAAAAGTAGTAATAGAATGATTTAGGTGTGGATTGAAGACAGATGGTTCTTGAAATTAGGTGTAGTGGCGATATAAGTTTCATTCACTCCTATAATTTTGCAGTTGGTACACCGTATAGAACCAACCACAAAAAGTTAGTTTGATTTTTAGTTGCATAAAATAACTTGTAAGATAATTGATGTTGTTTCGGTAATCTGTAGTGTCAAATATTAGACTGGATACATAAACTTTTAGAGTAGTTGAGGTAAAGTTGTATTTTACTGCTATTTACAGAGGTAATAATGTGAATATACAGTAAAGAAATTTAAGTTTGAAAACACTATAAGATAGAATTTTTTGAATAAACATACAGCAAAAGTATTACATAGTGCGAAAATAATGCGTGATGATTGAAAAATATTAGTCCGCTTATTGACCGCTGAACTGTTTTGTGGTAACATCGAAAACCAGTACATTGAGCGCGCACAAGGTTGTTTAGTGGTCTTCAACTGAAATATTTCACAAGGGTGTCAGATAAAAATATTTTGTTGTCTCAACGTGTTCAATATTTGGTGAGAATTTATTAGGTTGTCCGGAAAAGAATGTCGTATTTCGCAAATAAACACATATATAATGAACCAACCAACAAACCCAAGTTGTAGTAACCTACATCATGCTTGTTATAACAGTACATTCGTTAAACATAAAAAAAACCATGCTGTTTAGATCTCAACTGTTATTATTTTGCAATTGTTGCAACCCTTATAAGTAGCATGATTAACAAGGACCTTCGCTTAATTTATCTTTATGAGTTTAAACGTGGAACGAATGCAACGGAAACTGCAAGAAACATCAACGAAGCATTCGGAGACAAGTCAGCTGAAGTTCGTACAGTACAGCGGTGGTTTGCAAGGTTTCGAAATGGAGATGAAAGTTGTATGGTCAAGCAATATCATGGGAGGAAACGTAAGTTTGACGACGTCAGACTAAGAACAGTGGTGGAAACTCAGACAGATGCAGAAACAGCTTTCCAGACCTTTCTTGACTCAAGATCTGACGACTTTTATAAAAAAGGCATCGATGACATTGTCCCACGTTGGCACAAATGTATTCAATCTTATGGAGCTTACTTTGATTAAATATATATTTATTACGTAAATGTTTTTGTATCTTTAACGACGTACGTCCAAAAACGACATTCTTTTCCGGACAACCTAATAACAAGTGAATAAATCTGAAAGAAATGTTAAAGTCTCCCACTGCATTTTCAACCAATGAATATTAGATTTTAAAATTTTGGTACGAGTTCAAGTGTATTGACGTAAAAAGTTGAATGTGGTGAAGCAAATTAGACAAAAACTACATATTTCCAAACTCTTGTCAAGTTATTTAATCTTCATTCAGCGTTACCAATATTTCTACAGTCTCTTTTGCACTTTAAAACTTTTGTTGTCTTTGCATGTTGCACTCGACATGCTCGCAAGCTTTAAAGAATCTCCAAATGTTGGAGCCAGAATCAGATTTGAAAAACCTTTAAAAATTAATATACATAGGTCTTTGTCATAAGCGTAAAAATATTTCATTCCATGTTGTCCAGGAGGAAGAAAATATGATTTTATCAATTACCCTTATAAACTGTTGCAGATCTAAAACTTACGGTTTTCATGAATATCTTACTTTAGCAAATCAGAACTGATACAGTGCCAAAAACAATAACTATCAGCAACCCTCAAGAAGTATAAGTAGGTAAGAAAGGAAAAGAATTTATGATTTTGAAACGGAAGACTTGTTGCAAAGTACTGTAACTAGATAAATCTGTAATACTTTTTCAAGAAAATTTTAAAATCATTATTTCCTGCAGACGCATAACATCAAAAACAGTTGCTTCACTTAATAGAGAAATTTCTGGGATTTCAACAAGTGGTCAGTTAGCTCAGTCGGTTATAGTGTCGTGTTAATGTCGCGGGTTCGAGCCCCGTACTGGCCATTACTGCCTAGATAGCTCAGTTGGAAGAGCGTTAGACTGAAAATCTAAAGGTCCCCGGTTCAAACCCGGGTCTGGGCACTTATTTTGTACGAGTGTGGTGATGACTGCAGCATAATAGTTTTGAAGTGTCCCAAATAGGTATTGTGATTGGAAAAATAAACCGCACTCTGCAGATTTCTACCTAATTTTGCGGAGATGATGAAATTTTATGTCTGTTGGCGGTGATAAGCCTGAGTTTTTTCTTGTCTGTAAACTATGAAAAGTTTTGAATTCTTGCGCCAGATCTGGGGCTTCTTGTGCGCATCTGGAGTTGATGAAAAACATTTGTCTAGACTTTAACACTCCTCCAACAGAAGCAATGTCGTAATTCATGCAGAATTGGTTGATTGACCGACTGATAGAAACGTATTGACTGATGGATACACTACAGATTGAGAGGAATGACTCCTGTGCAAAAAGATTTTTAAGAGTGTTTATCCTAAAGATCAGCTACCTACTGTGGAGTATCCTGGGAGTTATGTTGTTAACACCAATCCGAGCACTGCTCCTGGAGAACACTGGGTTGCTATGCTCTTCAACAATCCAAGATCTGCTAAGTTTTTTGATAGCTATGGTCTACATCCAATTGTTTATGGTTTGACAGATTTTTTAGATTCTCACTCCTCATCCTGGGACTACAACTCAAAAACCTTACAGAGTTTGATATCTGAAGTCTGTGGACATTATACTGTGTACTACATCTTATTTCGCTCGCGTGGTTCCTCTCTATCTGAGATATTGACTCATTTCTCCAGTAATATTAGTTTAAACGATAAAACTGTTGAGCGCTTTATTCAGAATTTACTGAAAATGTAACTGTTTTACGTTGAAATAAACAGAATTGAATACAATCGAGTGTTTTTATTATACAGTATAAATACGATTTACATCCAAAATAATCACGCGACATATAGGGCATTCCTTTGAATAAAGCTTTGCCGAGCAGTTTAGACATCCAAAGCAGTGCCCACAAGGCATCATCAGAGCATTAATTCGAGCATCGAAGCACACTTTGCATACAAGTTCTTGAGATGTGTCACACCCTTTTGCTTCAGTTAGGGGGGTTATGTTCGGTTCTTCATTTTCTACTGGGGGGTTTCTCACAATTGTTGGATCTACTGCTTCTTCAGGGGTAGCAAACCCGAATCTCGTTCCCGACAAAAACTCCTCTTCTGGAATGCGGAAGTTGCTGTGTTGGTTAATGAAACCAGCTCCAAACGTTCTCTCTAGATAGGCACACGATGACCAGTATTTCGCGTGTTCAATTTCTGGGATGTCCTGATCTGCCCACTGATAAATAGGTAGGCCACAATAAAAACAAAATGCTCGATCGTCACTGCCTCTGTACAAAAATCCAGCTTTAGCCATTCGTTCAGGACTTAAATTATCGACTCGGTGAGGCCAATTGTCTGAGAAGGATAAGATTCGCGTTTCTTCAGATTCGAAAGAAGGGCACAGCATTTTAAACAAATTTACTCAAATCTAAAGACGGATACATGCGTTAAAAATCATACATTTATTGTTTTATGTTTAGCGGAGAGGGTTTTCTCTTCTTTTGATAAAGTTCAGTACTTCTAGGCAGACTACTAGATCGTTTTTTCTTTCCGGCTGTGTGTTTCACCTCTTTCAAGGTTTTCACAAGAGCGGCTAGCTCCTTGCTGATAGCGCAGTTTTGGTTTCTAACGATGAATCCGGATGATCGATCTTGTAGATGTTGAAAATATTTCTCGGGTGAAAAGATAGCTTCCACTTTAAATCTGATAAGAAAGTTTTCTACAGCTGCTTCTTTTTTGAAAATTTCCAATCTTGTTTTCACTTCACAGACATCACCGTATTGACAGTCAGCTGAGAAAATCACCACCACATAAGGACGGGCATCTGCTGGGCCTTTGAACGCGACAAACGGTAGACCCTCAAACATATGTATACACACTTGAATAAGCTGATCGGTTGAAAAGAGAGCTTTTCCTCTTAAGACAGTCAGCACGCCTTTTCTCAGCATCTCACCGTCTGCGGGTATTGATTTTCCTTCTTTGTCAATGTCGAGGAAGATTTTTCTTATTTTTCTTGCTTTTTCTTGATGTTTTCTTGCACGCCTCAACAACTCTGTTTGCTCCATCAACCCGTCGTAGCATGAGGAGTGGGGATGAGTCGTTGCAACGTCGACATTTTTTGCTCTTTCTTCATAGCCGTCAGCAATTGAAGTGTGTGTCTTGTCGCAGCTTTCCATTGTTCTTCTTCTAATTTTCTCGCAAAACCATACGACTTTTATAGAGAAATGTTAACAAAGAAAGAAGAAAAATCACTATTATTGCCTAGACCTGCCTTGTTCTTTCCAACAATTGGGCAATGAAAACTTGTGATGTAGTACAGATAAAAACACCTGCTGGTTTGTGATTGGTTGAATAAAAGGTAAGAATGTTTATAATTTTTAAAGACGTAATCATCTCCGTACAGTCTATGCTTCCGCTGGCGTCAGATTTTTTGTTGATAGTAAACCGTTTTTGAAGTTTTACATCGATTGTGATTGGTTAAAGATTTGCTGATGTGATGTTGATGTTTCCGTTTGCATCACATTTTGTTGATAGTAAGCTTAGCTGTTTTTGAAAAATATGAATTTTATGTTGGTGGAAAAATTTGATAGTTTTTACTAAAAACAGTGTTATAGTAGGATACAATTTTTGTTTTCTAGTTGTATGAAAAGATATTGTAAATTGGTTGCATGGTGAAAATTTTACAATTGTTGAAGTAGTCTCCAAACACAATAAAAGTTCAATCTTCTTGGTTTAACAATATTTAGTAGTGATTAAAAACTGCTGAATTGAAACAAACTTCTTTGTTGTGATCTTTTCAAAATGTTTCCACCACTGTACTAAAAATTTCACTACCTCACTGTCATATGTGAAGCAAATCTACATTTCACTCAAATATTTGGTCAATCTACTGAAATTTTCTTCCAAGAAAGTGTGAAACTAACATAAAAATTTAACTACCTCATTGTCATATGTGAAGTAATTCTACATTTCACTCAAAGGTCTGGTCAATCTACTGAAATTTTAATCCGAATAGTGTAAAACTAACGGCTAGCGGTACAAGTTTTTGATTGAAATTGTGTCAAATTTGATAGTGTTTCTTTCACCAAACTCACAACGTCACTGTCTGTGATTTTTCTCCAACAAACCTGATAATCTAGAAAACTGTTGGTTATTTTCCTCTAAAACTAACGACTAGCTGTAATAATGTAAATGTTGAAAACTATGAATTTTGTGTTAATGTCCTTGAAATATTGTTAAAAGTTGTGCTTATTTCTATGTAGATGAGCTGGATAGACTGTGAAAACCCTGAATTTTATGTTAATGTTCTACGAATAATGTCAAAGTTGTGCTTACTTCTATGTAGGTGAGCTGAGGAAACTGTAAAAACTATGAATTTTATGTTAATGTTCTACGAATAATGTCAAAAGTTGTGTTTATTTCTATGTAGATGAGTTGAGAAGACTTTGAAAGGTAGTAAAAATTTTGTGTTAATAAGTTTAAAAGTTGCTAAATTTCGGAAAAATCTTTAAACAGTGTGATGATAGGATACAATTTAGGTTTCTAGTTTTATGAAAAATGAATGTAAATTTGAGGTGAATGTTTTATGATTTGCACACAATTAAAACTAAATCTTTTCGATTTTACGATGTAAACAGTAGTGATTTAAGTGAGGTATGGTGCTTAAAAGAAAATGATAACGCAATTTTATGGAGAGTGGAGAGAGCTATGATGAGAGCCATGTGTGGTCACAAAATTATTGACAAAAAGACTGAAGAAAGACTGAATCCATTACCTACCTAGTTCTACTGAAATAGATGTAAATTAATTCCAACCAACTGCAAAAATATCACGAGTAAAGGAAAATACCTCCAATAAACACATCTAGAAGAGTAAAGAAACAACATTCTAGAGAATCAAAAGGAGAAATCGATCAGAGGCTCTATGATGTTATCAAGAATTTCAAGATGTGAATGATTATGCGCGATTAATGCTTACGCTTTGAAAGGAAGTAGTTATGATTTAGTATCAAAGACTTCAGTCACGACCTAAAGTTAATGTTTCCGTTTTACAGCAGTTGTGCTTACAATAAGACAAAAAATCGTAAACGAGTTGAAAAGTGAAATCAATTGGAGAACTTTTGAAGTGGGGGTATTCTGAAGCGAGGGTACAACCAATTAGGACATTTTCAAAAATAAATGAAATCATTTCCAAAAAGAAATAAAACCATTTCCAAAAACAAGTAACATTTTCGAAGCATTCCTAAAAAGAACTCAAACAAATAAAACCATTCCTAAAAACAAATATACCTAATCATTCCTAAATACAAGAAACAACATTTTCAAAAACAAATCAAACAAATAAAATCATTTCCAAAATCAAATATAATCATTCCTAAAACAAAAACATTTTCAAAGCATTCCTAAAAAGAACTCAAACAAATAAAACCATTCCTAAAAACAAATATATTTGTTTAGGTTGTATTACCATTTGTTTTCAAGTTGTTATTTACAAGTTGTTACACGTTGTATTTACAAGCTGTTACAATGTACTTCAAGTTCATGTATCAACACCTTCGGAAATGACGTAGCCGCACGTTCGGAAATGACGTATCAACACGTTCGGAAATCACGTTCGGAAATGACGTAGTGCACCACAACTGCACCACAAAAAAGGGGTCGAAAGTGTCGTTATATACTACCCCTGCTCGTATGTTTTCAACTAGATCAATTTTTTAAGAGCATTTGATTTAGTAACGAGAATTAGATGTGCAGACCAACCACTACATTTTCTTTACTGTTTTCACGACTTCCGATCGCTTGAAACCGGCAGAACTGATATTCCTAATTCTGACAACACTGATGGGAGCGTGGGGGCGACGCAGGCAAAACCAGATAGTTAGCCTGCAATTTTAACTCACTTGATGAACAGTTTTCATTTCATCTAATCCTTCTCTACTTTTTAGAAAAACTTTTGGAGTCAGATTTGGATTCAATGCGTCGTAATCTTGTGTTTTCGTTGACATCATGTACCGGTGTGGATCAAGATGATAAGGCTGAAGAAAAACGAATATTTTTTCTAACGAGCGTTTAGGGACTACTAAGGAAGTCAGTCTTGATTTGGCAATCGCGAGTTGTGAATTAAATCTTAAAAGGCTATTTTTCGTCGGGGGACTTTTTGCAATAGCATTTTACAACAACTTACGTTGATTGATCCATAATTATTTAGCAGTCAAAAATCACAACCCGACAGTAGAGATGATGCTAAAAGCGATCTCAAAAATATGGCGTTTGCTTATAACCTTATGCAAGTTTATCATTAGCGACAGATATAATTACATAATTTAGTATTTTAATATAGCTTTGAAAAAAGCTGTTTTAGCCATAAGCTTTTTCGTGACGCTCTTCCCTTTTGACGGTATCGCGTCAAAAGGGAAGATCTAGAGTGAATGAGTCTTTTATGTGAATAATTTGGATGTTACGTAATCAAGACAGGCCAATGATTGCGTTTGTATTGCAAAGCGCGCGAAAGAAAGATTTCGCAGTTGCGAAAGTTAAAGAAGGCGCGGCAGGAGGCCAAATGCTGCGATTATCGAAAGAGTTTGAGAGTGTAAACAAACTCTTTCTGTCTGCATAACACCGGGCGTCGGGTCTTGATGTAAGTAGCCTCTAAAAGATTGAGATGGAAAGAGCTGCGCGCTGCGGCGAGGATTGAAAACCGCTTATCATCATAGTTTAATGCGCATCGATCATTATCTAAAAGATGCTGATCAATGGCGGAGTCACAATCCGGTTTGGTGTCGGTTCGTTTGCACGATCTGTGTGGTTGAGATCGGCGTGGACGAGTCAATTGCTGTCTTAACCATTGCGGAACATGTTGCTTGGTGCGATCCTGTAGTCGTTGAGATGTTCGCCCTACGTACCGACTATCACAGTGGCACTTGTATTCATATATGACAAAACTTTTCTGAATGGCAGGTAGAACATCCTTGCGGGCCACAGGCAGCATGCGCTTAGACGTAAAGACCAGGCGGGTGCTGACGGAACCATAGCAGCTTTCCACGGCGGTTTTGACTTCTTTTTCCAAGTTTGCAGATGGCTTACCTATCCAAGGGGACCCTCAAGTACACAGGACACTTTTCAGGGCCAAATCGCTTAAGGGTGGAGAACCGAGCAATTTTCTTGGTGATATGAGTGTTGATGATGTTTTTAGGATAGCCATTGTCCAGTAATATCTTCTTAATCCGTTCTATTTCTTCATTGAATCTACGCTTGGTGCAAATCATTAGAGCTCGATGCACCAATGTAGATATTAGACTTATTTTGCGTTTGAGAGGACTAAAGGACTCCCAACGCAAATACTGGCCAGTGAAAGTGGGTTTACGGTATACACTGGTCTCCAAGCCAATATCTGTTCTTTCGACGTAGACGTCAAGAAATGTTAGACATTTCCCTTTCTCTTTTTCAAAGGTGAACTTGGGGATGGATGAAGGCAGTTAAGTTTGGTCAGAAATTCGTCTGCTTCAGCTTCGTGATCGAAAATGGCAAACGTGTCGTCAACATATCTGAAGTATGTTGAAGGCTTTTGCGTTTAAGAAAATAACTTTTCTTCATAATATCCAACGAAAAGCTTATGGCTAAAACAGCTTTTTTCAAAGCTATATTAAAATTTTGTACCACCAACAAGATTTTTGTATAATTTAGTATCGTTAATCGCAAATATAAGGCCTATACATAATGAGCAGCGTAGGCTATCAGTACTTACATTGCATAATGGTATTCCTGAGCATTTCGCGGGTCTACAAGGATTTCGAGATCTACTCATTTCATAACTTTCAAAATATGAACTGAAAAATGGACCCTAAATCATAGATACCTACAGTTAGCTCATTATAATTCAGTTTTTACCATAGTTCCCATTTTGTTGCCTGAAGTTATATAGGAGTTACATGTACATCAAGGCAGTAAGATTTTTAAAGAGACGTATCCAAACATTGGTGGGTGAAACTTACCAACTTATTTCTTTTTGATTTTTAAAAGCGAAAAATGCAAGAAGTAAAAAAAATGTTAAAGCACTGCGGATGACATGACGGTCGCTGTGACTATTTGAAAGCTTTGATCATAGCTGTTTACAAAGTACTCCTGATGATGTCACTCTATATTAGTACTGATGCCAGGCCAAAATTTGAAAAGGGGATATCATTTCCTCTGGCTACGCCATTGATCAAGGCGGTTGCTTTCCAAGTCTCTATTGGCCCGATAATGCTAGACGAATTAAACTTTTACAAAAATTGCAGTTTCCTGCGAGCACAGCACACTAATCTCAAACATATGGCACCCGCACGTTTTACTTTATCAAAAGGCAATAGGTTTTGTTCCCTTGCTCATCTTATATCAAAGTCACTGCAAAAAAGAAATTATAAAATAACTTTCTCTTTGTAATTCTTCATTGTTGCCCCCTCTTCTTATCAAAACTGTTCTTAACGTGATCCTAGTTTTATACCAGTGTATATATTTGTGAACTTTGCTTAAAGTCACGTTTTGGTATGATTTGAGGTGTAACGCGAATGTGATCTCGACCGAATCAACAAAGGGCTCTGTGGCTTAAACTCAGAGATGGCTATTAAACTATCGCGAGTGATTACCGTAAGCCAATAAAACCCCTACTGGTGCTGAGAGTGAAACAGGCTGTAGCGTCTACAGTAAAAATATTCTTACAGTGATCTCTTGAGATAGCTATCATCGATCTTTGCTGGTCAAAGTTTAACAGCATATTCTAATAACCTACAGTGTACCACTACCTGCTTACCGTATCGTAACCAAAGCATATGCTTAAATTATTTTGCTTTCCCTGGAGACGTGGCATGGGTTGGATTGCCATATCTATACAAAATTTTGTTTATTCAATAAAAATATAGTGAATTAAATATTTTACTAATATTCAGGACTAAATTATCACAATGCTTGATAACGTTTACAGTGTGTATTGTGCATAACAAATAGCTTTGTGACATCACAACAGCGAAGTAGATCTAAGTTTTTTACTAATTGTCTTATCAATTCGTCACGTATCCTACGTAGTGTCACGAGTCAACAAACTTATTAAGCCTCCTTGTTGATAGAAGAATAGAAAGTATATGTTAACTGCAAAACCAGAAGCAAAGAATTTTCTTTGGAAAAAATGTAAGCCCTGTGGATCATTTCAACGAACTAACGAAATCTTTTAAAACATTTGGCAACTGAAAAATGGATCCCACAGAGTTTTTGGAGCTTCCCCGGTTTGAGCAGCCAACCAGAAAATTGGGAAGAAAACAGAAAAATAGAGTGGCTAAGTAAAACTAAAATTTTTATACATTTTCTAAACTTTAATATAGGCGAATGCGCAGAGCCGTTAAGAGACTGATTCTGGGCTTGCTACTACAGTTAAAAGGCTTGTGGTCCCTTTTTTATTTTGAAATAAATTTTTTGTCATCCACATATTTTGCCTTTCGTCAAGCTGAAAGAGTTGTTTTTGGTGATTAACTTTTTGAAATTGCTTTATTTTGCCCGTTTTTGTGTCGCACGCCATTGTACACGGTGTTCGGAAAGTCACTGTGCACTTACATATTTATTAACATACATGTTTCAATATAGAATACAGGAGGTAAATATGGATGACAATTATAAATTATGTTAAAAGTGCCCCCCCCTTTGCATCAATACAGGCTTGGACCCTTCTTATTTTGTTTCTAAACACCGCTATCAGTTGCTCGCTTGAAATAGAGTGAATGAATGCTGTTATTGCTGCTTGCAAGTCATCCAGCGTGCGCGGACGATCTCGATACACTGCAGATTTTGCTGCTCCCCATAGATAAAAGTCTGGTGGATTCAGATCATGTAAACGTGGGGGCCACACGTCTTTCGAAATAATGCAATCTCCAAAGAATTCCTATAATAAATGCATAGATCTGCCAGATGTGTGGGCAGTAGCAGTGCAGATGTGTGGCAGTTCTGTTGAAATCCATGAGTAATTGATTTTATCACTTGTCATCTACCCGATGAAGGCGTGAAGAATATTCAAACAATAGTGCTCGCTGTTTATTGCGTCCACAAAGAAAACAGGGCCCACAATTCTACGTTTGGAAATCGCAACCCACACACCAACCTTCTTATCATGTAGGGGTGTTTCGTGCAAACTCTAAAGATTATCAGATGACCAAAAAAATTATCAGAAAAGTGCGCAGTGACTTTCCGAACACCCTGTATTTGTTGTTTTTCTCGACTGTTACAAATCGATTGGTTTGTTCTCTTTCTCAAATTGAAGACCTTTGTTTTGGAGATTCAACTAATAAAATCGGTTTTCGTTTTCTTAATTGTTATTTTTTTAGGGGGAGGGGAAGAGCGAGGGGAAAATCACATCCTCAGGCTCCCAGACTCACTAAATAATGTCGAGTTCCAAAAATAATTTCGGGCCCCGTTTCGTAAGTACTCCTTGCCAACCGTGCAGCTTGTATTGCTGTACGCTTCAAATAGGTTTTCAGCACCAATAAAACTGGTTTCTGTTTGTAATTTTTACCTCAGGTGTATGCTGAAGTTAAGACTAGTATATTTTGTTGAAAATAATTTCAACACACTCTATGAAATCAAAATTTCTTCAGCGAGCTCTAGACTATTGTGCATGGAGTAAGCGGAGGTAAGGCAGAGTTCCGTTCGCCGTCCGTTTTATCTTTTTTGGTTTTAACTGCCTCAAAACCACATGGTGAAGAAAATTGAGCCTTAACACCATCTGTCTTTCTTTCTCTTGGAACATGTTAGTTTACCGTAAAGGCATTGCTGTTTTTGATATCAGAAATAATTCTTCTACATTCCATTATATCAAGTGCAAAAAGCAGCAGGAGAATTTTTTAATTGTTTGGACCAAAAAAAAACAAAGATTGACCATTTTACTAGATTACTCAGTCTGGGGCTGGGGGGGTGTAGCCGAGACAACGAACGTAGACATAGACTACACATTTATTTCAGTTGTCTTTATTGTCCCAAAAAGTAGCCTTAGCCTATGGGGCACAAAAAGAAACTGATTAATTCATTTCTGCTCGAATTAATTTTTGTACGATAATTTCAATTTAAAAATTTTTCTGATGTTGGCTTTTAAATTTGTCAGACTGGCTGATTTGAGGGTTTGTACGCGTACATACGTGTAGTAACACGTCTGATGAGCATTCCCCATGATTTTGTTTAGGCTTTTCTCTAGAGAAATGTATGATGAAATATTGTATCATGCTGTTACTGTGCCATATATGTACCGCTTAAAGGTTTAAATGGAAAAATGAATTTAACATTTCTAGTCAACACCACCTTGCCTGCATTTCAATGAAAGGAAGAAAAAGATGCAAAAGTGCTGTTGCAGCTAAGTAAAAAGCAAAAAATCTGACTAAGTGGATGTTGTACGTCAAAACAAGCACTGCTATTTTCCTTACTTGCGACAAATAGAGCGTTGCAAAAGTTATTCCTCACGTCACCTCACTGATAGTGTAAGCGAAACATAGAGATAGGCCCAGAAGTTAAAACATGTTGCACGCAATGAGAAAAGTTACAAAAACATGTTAATGAAAAATATAAGTGGCCGAAATTACCAAAGGAAAAAAGTTTTGTATTTCCATTAAAGAAGTTTTTAGCAAAAAAGTTACTACGGGAAAATCCTAATATTGCGCGAAAGCTCTGGATATAAAATCATTTTAACTGTCAAAGCATTAGAAAACCTGAGAAGGATAGATGCGGCCGTATCCGTGTAAGATATTTAAACAAAAAATAAACCCTCTAAAATCATCTTTGCAACATGATGAATATAAATTGGAAAATTTTTTGAGGCATGATCAAAATGGAAATACGCGCCAACCCCAGTACTGCCATGATATTGCAAAAGCTAACACCTAATAGACATCAGATGTCATATTCAACCTTGACTTTGTTTTCGTTTATGTGCAGCTACTGATCAGCAAACGCCAAATAGTCATTGATTGCGGTATTCGTACATTTAGAATAGCGGTTCTTAACGGGGTCCCAAGTGAAAAATCAGGTGGTCCCCAAAAGAAATGCCAAACTGTAACAACTACCACGACTTTCTTCGTCGTTTGAGCTATTTGTTGTGAACATTATGCAGGAAGATGTGTTTATACACTGCGTTAGCGCTCACGCTCGGTTTGCAAGTCTTCAGTTAGACTGAAACCATCACGACGGGTAGACTGCTTGGCCCCACCACCTGTCTGCCACATAAATATGAAAGCATCCCGTTGCCCAAAGACACAACAAGCAAGCTTGCCAGCTTGTTCTCCACACCATTCCTATTTTGCTGAGCGCCAAGCAGGGAAGCTGTGAATACCATTTTTAAAAGTCTTTTGGTACGACTCGACTTGGGAAATGAATCCGATGTCTACCGACTGCATAGCAACACTCTAACCACTACACCATCGCGTCGGTCTTGCAACCACTACTTTGACTAATAATAACAGTGGTTTTACAGTAACATGCTACTTATAGTCTAACGTACGCAGTATCATATCGTTCTAGTGGTGAACAAATTGTTTGTTTTAGTCCGATGCAATAGGTCGTCATTTTTAGTTTTTTACCACATATTATGACGCAATAGACCAGAGTAAGAAAACAATCCCACTGCTACACCTGTTTCAAGGTTTTGTAATAGAAAGACTGACGTTTGTCGCTTCCAGATTTAAAAATTAGTTAGGTGGATAAAGCTATATAGTGGTAATTCTTTTATCAAGAATACAGTTATGTAAGCTTAGATGATAGCATTGAAGAAGTAGTTGAAGACTGACGGCTGTAGCTAAGATAATTCTGGTGAGAATCATTTTTGCTTCCTTAGGTCATAATCATTTTGTTTACTAATGGCTGCGAAAAATAGACATAAAATACGTTTCTGGGACGATTCTTACGTTCAGTATGGTTTCACAAAAGTTACTGGTTGTGATGAACTTGACAATGCTCAGTGCACATTTGTGGAATACCATTTTGGGCAACGATTCCTTAAAGCCTTTGAAGTTGAAAAGGCACAAGGAACTGAAGCACAAAGAGAATGCGGACTCAGTTGAAACGTTCAAAGCGAAAAGAGCTCGTTATGGTATGGGGGAACGCCCCTGCGACAGGCTTCTGCCTTACTTCTCAACCACTCCTGCGCTTTCATATGAAGTTTCTTTGATAATAGCTGTCACGAATAAGTAAATTTGTGTTGAAAGAATAGTTTTTATATATATATAGTTATTGTGATCTGTTGTTTCATTTTGCAGTGATCGTTTTACTTGAAAATTTAAATTGTCTGAAGCTCAAAACTCGCTAAGCTGTTTTCGAAAAAAGACCTGTTTTTTCTTTCGCAGTTATTAATAGATTTGTAACTCACAGCCTTTTCTGACGTCACAGGGGTTGAGTATGTGACTGATTCCAGTGCACTCTAGTGATTCTTGTTTCTTCTCGATGAATTTTTTTTTTTTTTTATTACCAATTACGTAATTTATTAACGGTGTTTTTCCTGTGTCACGTGATGTTCTAGCAATTTCTAGATTATTTTCCAGTCGTATATTGAACGTGGCGAGATTTTTTATATTTATTGAGAGTGTAATTTAGAGAGAGTAGATCAGAGTAGAGTAGAGATTAGAGTGTTGTGAAAGGCGTTGTTCTGTGATGGTTATTGTGACAGAGTTCAAGGGATTATTTTGGTGGTTTTAGTTAGTCTCTGATATTAATATATTAAAGTGTTTTAGTTCTGTGTTTTGGCAAGCAAAAGAATTCGAAGTTATAGAGTGATTTGTGAATATATTTGTTCTGTTTTTGATCGAGAAGTGCGTGCGTTAAAGCATCTTAGTGGAAATCAATCTTTTCCTAGCTATTAAGTTGCAACCAGACTTAATTATTGGAGCAATACTATACGAGGGTAGGCTGAAAAGTTCGTAGCCTCACTATGAAGGAGTTGCGACAGATTAGTGAAACTTGCCATGCATTAAATTTATGCTTTCTTGATACTGACTGCGATATTTTTTTTAGGTAACCTTATGCTGGATAAGTAATTTCGCACTTTAAAAAGTTGTACTAGAGAGATTTTGTAATATCAAGAGAATTTTGCATTTTGGTTTTTTGATGATCTTGTGAATATGGATAAGATTTGGCACCGTGGTGTGATCAGATATTTGCAGAAAAAAGGATTAACGACCAAAGAAATTCATGCTGATGTGGTTTCCACTTTGGGGGATGATGCTCCGGCTTTATCAACTGTGAAGAAGTGGGCAGCGGAATTCAAGAGGGGGAGGGAGAGCCTTGAAGATGATTCGAGATCAGGACGTCCTTCCACAGCTACCACCCAAGAAAACATTGACCGCATTCATCAAATGGTAATGAATGACAGACGATTAACCATTAGTCACTTGGCCAATGTTATCAGCATCTCTCGCGAACTAGTGGAGAACATTCTCCACAACAAACTTGGCATGTCAAAAGTTTTGGCTCGATGGGTGCCCCGGCTTTTGACACCTGATCAAAAGCTCACCAGACTCGTCATGTCAGAAGCGAACTTGGCAAGATTTGAGGCAGACCCAGATCGTTTTGTTGAGCGTTTTCTCACCCAAGATGAATGTTGGGTCCATCACTTTGAACCAGAGACCAAAAGGCAATCCATGCAGTGGAAGCACTCAACTTCTCCTGCTCCAAAGAAGGCCAAGGTGGTGTCATTCGCAGGAAAAGTGATGGCCTCCGTATTTTGGGATGCAAAAGGCATTGTGTTCATCGACTACCTTCAGAAAGGTAAAACTATCAATGGAGAATATTATGCCAAATTGCTAAGGGAGTTACGACAAGCAATCAAGTCAAAGCGGCCTGGAAAGCTGACAAAAGGTTTCCTGCTTCATCAGGACAATGCTCCTGCTCACAAGTCTCTGGTTGCAATGTCCGCTGTGTATGATTTTGGCTTTGAACTGATTGATCACCCTCCATATTCTCCTGATTTGGCACCATCGGATTATTTTCTGTTCCCAAACTTGAAAAAACATCTTGCTGGAAAACGGTACGAGAGTGATGATGACGTCATTTCCGCTGTAGACGACTTTTGTGAGGGTCAGGAGGAGAACTTCTATGCCACCGGGATCCGAGCACTACCCTCGTACGTCGCCTCAATTTTACGATTAAAATTAAGATTGAGATAGAATCAAAAAATTTCTATTAAAAACGCGACAATAGCAAAAGCACCTTACACTGCTGGTGAAAAGCTAATAAAGCCAAGTGCGGTAAAAATGGCACAAATATTACTTGGTCGAAACGAGACCAAAAGAATAGAATCAGATTCCTTGTCCGATGACACTGCAAATAACAGGATTGCATATAGAACAAATGACATTTTGAGTCAGCTTATTGCTCAAATCCAAGATATCCCATGTAGAATAAGTCTTCAATTTGATGAAACAATGAATATCAAGGCAATAAACCAATTAGTAGCATACGTGAGATTTGTTAAAGAAAAACGCGATTGTGGACGATTTTTTATTTTGTCAAGAGATGAAGGAGAGAAACTAGAGCTAAAGACGTCTTTGATCTTGTTAATGCATTTTCTTCGTAAAAATTCAATAGCATTGAATAAAGTGGGATTTGTATGCACAGATAGTGTACCCGCTATAATAGAGCAACAATCCGGTTTTGTAGCCCAAAATGAAACAAGTTGCTCCGCATATAGTATTCAAATCACTGTGCTATTCATAAATACGCCTTAGCTTGTAAGACACTCCCTCTTAAATTGAAAAGTGTTCTTGATTCTGTAATAAAAGCTGTGAATTTCATTCGTGGCATAGCCGTGAATTCCCGATTATTCAGAGCATTTTGCGACGACTTTGGAAAGGAGCATCAGTACCTTCCCTTTTCCTACACCGAAGTGTCCGCGAGGAATAGTGCTCTCCTCGTGTTGCAGAACTTGTCACTGAAGTTGCCGTGTTCCTTCGTAAGCATGGGTCAGTGGAACTTGCCACATTATTTGATGACAATAGATTCCAACTGAAGGTCTTTTTATTTATCAGACATCCGTAGTCTTTTGAATAAGCTCAGTTAGTCTCTGCAGGGAAAAAAATAAATCTCATATAGAGGCTACAGCGAAGGGACTCTGCCTTCAAAAAGAAGTTATCCCTATGGAAAAAAGAAAGTAAGAAAACCAGAATTTTGCTATGTTTTTTACTGTTGGACAGTAAAAATTGGTAATCAGGAAACTAACAAAAGGCTTAGTGCTTTAATTGATGATCACATAAGCAACCTCGAGAAAAAAAATGGAAGATTACTTTGCAACGTCTGAGCCTTCTTCAGCATGGAATCATCAGCCTTTTATTGCTGAGATCAACGACAATGAGCAACCATCTGGAATTGCAGAGTTCTCAAGCTGCAAAGACCAAGTTAGCTTCTCCTCACTGATAGAATTTTGGTGCAGTATGTTGCAAGAATATCCTGAATTGGCCAAAGAGAGCTCTAGAAAGCATTAGGTCCATTTCCAACGACATACCTCTGTGAAGCTGCCATGTCTGCTCTAGTTAATATCAAAACTACGTACCGTAAATCGCCTAGGGTTGCAACTGACATGAGAATTGCTCTCAGCAATATTAACCCCCGTATTGATGAGACTGTTTCGAAGAGACAAAAACAGAGGTCACACTGACTAGTTATTTGTGCTGTGCTTTGCCGAGTAAAATGTGATATTTCACTAACTACTTGTGTTATGCTTTCATAAAAAGAGTTTTTTTTAGATTAATTAGAGATCCAGTAGTAAACAGCTTATCCGCCTTATCACAATAGTGTTTTGTTCTTTTACATACACCACCTTTTACAGGTTGCACAGACAAGGGGTCCAAAACAAATAGCTTTAGGAATAGGGGTCCCCAAGCCAATAGCTTTAGGAATAGGGGTCCCAGGGGTGAAAAAGATTAAGAACCATTCATTTAGAAGGTTTCAAGGCAAAGCTAAAAAAAATTGGTTCAGTTGTTCTATTGTTGAACAATGATAAATGACAACCAGGTCAATATTCTTAAAAACACAGTTTTTTGCAGTAGCCATTGGTTGGTCCATGCTCGGCAGAGTACCCCGCTATTTTCGTCAATAATTATTGGTTCTACCAGTGCTAAAATGAGCTGTAGTTTTCAGCTAGCAGACTGCAGCTGCAATACGGCATGAAATAAATTTGTCGATCAAAGAAAAAAATAAAATATCCAAAACAACGGTCTTTCGCTTTGCTTTGATTTTGGAGGGCTGGGAGGTAAACGACAGAACCTGAGCAAAACAATTGGAATTTATCTTTCTCCCTCCAAAAATTGTGGTTGGCTACAATAAGGCAGAAGTTGCAATTTATGCTGAGCTGGGCAACGACTATCGAATCTAGCAAGCTTGCAGGAATCATTAACCAGAATAAGGTTCTGAATACCTAAAACGCCAATAGAACAGTGCTGGCAGCGATTAAAAAACCGTGAAAAATGGAAGGTTTATCTACACCCAAGGGTATCTTAATAGTTACTAAAGAAGCGCTTAAGCCTAGAATTTTAAAACAAAACAATGCATTGTAGATTAGAAAATCATTGCCTGGGTTACTATGTATCTAAAATTCCTGTTCTTTAATTACAGTACAATCACTACCAGAACCTGACTTTCATATGGACATAGGTTACCGTAACCTACGTTTTTATTAGTAAGTGCTTTATTGTCATGGGACCTCAAGCACTTGCAACGTACCTTAGGCAGTAACTTTAACGAAGAAGCCAAAAACGATTCCATCTTCATTTCAAGCAGTTGAAAAATATACTCCCATTCAAAAAACTATCACACATAGCTTACATATGTAATCACCAACTACATTTTTTGCATTAGAAAATCATAAGGGCTAAGAATGTTGTCATTCTTCCGGTTTTAAATAGTACAAGCTAAAAAAACAACCAATTTTAAAAATGCTTTTATTATACGTTTTACTCAGCTCAATACTCCACGCTTCATCAGAAAAATCAGAGCGCCAGCAGCAAACTTAAGCACATTAAACGCCGAGTTTTTTCTATTGACTGATAGAAAACAAGGCTTATGGCTAATCATTTTAAAGCAATTATTAGGTCATAAATATTAACTGAGAGAAGCAGGGGCTATCATTAATATAGTAGGTTACCTTGTATATGAAAAAATGTTAATTAGTCAATATTGTGGCTGTAACTGCAAAATGATGAATTTAAATCGATAAAGGTTCATAAGCATGGTGTAGAACAGAGATGGCGAAAACACTGACGCACGGGTCACAAAGTGACCCACTACTGGCATTTCAGTAAACCAGTCGTATGCCTACTTTCCAAAAATTACAAGAAAGCTGATCAGCAAAAGGAATAAGGAAGGTTTCGAATTGTCATTTGGATTGAAAACACGCCACTGCAAAAAGAATTCCAAAAGATTGATCTCCAAAAAAAGTCTCCAGCTTCATTTTTTGGGCTTTGAAAGTAGTAACTTCCAAAAAAGAATTTTCATCATTGAAAATTTCAGGTGCAGACCCTTAATTTTGTCTAGAAATTATCACGCCCCAGTGGGTAGGCGTTTATCTTCAATTTGCTTATTGATTTTTGACATATCATTCAATCTATAGCCCCACCTTTGCTTTTTTCAAGATTAAGGTCTTATGTGTGACCCATTCTAATAAAAAACGTTCTCCACCCCTGGTGTAGACCCATTACCATACGACCTATTTTGTATCTTAGGGGATGCGAGTTAACAAAACGCTGCTTCAGCGGTAAGACGTCGAAAACAGCAAACATCAACTTTTCAAAATGCGTTTGGTTGTCCAATCAATTGAATGATCTAACTGCATAACATGTTTTGTATAGGAAAAAGTTGTTCTGGGCCTTTGATATCCACTAGCTCGTTCGTTTTCAGCTAAACAAGATTTAAGGTCTCGTTTAGTTTTCCCCAATGTATGCGTACTTGCAGTTAGAGCAGGAAACGGCATTTTGCAAATCGTTTTTATTATCAGGGTGTGTGTCTTTTGGGGGAGGGTAAAAATTTGACCAATCTAACGAATAGATTGCGTGACTGCTTTGACTACTGCCTTGTTTCAAATTCATCCAAGTTTTTTCTGACATGCCTGAAAACGAAAAGTAAAAAAGTGGTACGAGAAACTTCGTCACATTGGTTAGAGTTTGATGAGAAGAGAAATAAGGCAGCCCTAGCTGCAAATTTTTTTCATTCGTAAGGGAGAACCGTGTGTTAAAACAATTCAATCTGTCAGAAACGATGGACTTGCTCTATCGATCAATGCCTTGGCATGTGGAAGTTTCTGATGTTAGGGATGATGTGACATGTAGGAAAAGATATCGGTTGGTGTTAGTGGTGCAACTCTGATCATTAACTTCACAGGCAATCAGAGCGACGAGAAAGGAGTTATAAGATGTGGTTAATCGTCAAGTACGTGATCAGAGTTGCACCACTAGCACCCACATTTTCTATAAGCAATTACCAAATTTTCACTTACACCAACCGATAAACTTTCCTACATGTCACATCATCCTTAACATCAGAAACTTACACTTGTCCAACCATTGATCAATAGAGCAAGCCCATCGTTCCTGACAAATTGAATTGCTTAACACACGGTTCTTCCTTACGAATGAACAAATTTGCTGCTAGGGGCTGTATATTTCTCTTCTCATCAAACTCTAACCAATGTGTCAGTAAACCTTGGATGAAATTTGAAAACGAGGCAGTAGTTTAAAGCAGTCACGCAATCTATTCGTTAGATTGGTCAAATTTTTACCCTCCCCCAAAAGGACACACACCCTGATAATAAAACGATTTGCAAAATGGCCGTTTTCCTGCTCTAACTACAAGTAAGCATACATTGGGAAAACTAAACGAGACCTTAAATCTTGTTTAGCTGAAAAACGAACGAGCTAGTGGATATCAAAGGCCAGAACAACTTTTCCTATACAAAACATGTTATGCAGTTAGATCATTCCAATTGATTGGACAACCAACGCATTTTGAAAGTTGATGTTTGCTGTTTTCGACGTCTTACCGCTGAAGCAGCGTTTGTTAACTCGCATCCCTAAGATACAAATAGGTCGTATGGTAATGGTCTACACCAGGGGTGGAGAACGTTTTTTATTGGAATGGGTCACACATAAGACCTTAATCTTGAAAAAAGCAAAGGTGGGCTATAGATTGAATGATATGTCCAAAATCAATAAGCAAATTGAAGATAAACGCCTACCCACTGGGGCGTGATTAATTTTCTAGACA